>OMNW01000120.1:29191-81343 GCA_900303245.1 Selene dorsalis | reverse complement strand
GCCTTACTCTGGTTCTTGGCAAAGCAGCCGGAGCCAAGAACACATTTCCTGCCAATTGGACGCATGGCCTTCAAATAAAGTTCAAATAAAATATCCAAGAATCACATTCAGGTTCTGTTGAGGGGCATTTGTGGATAAGTTTTCTGGGCGTCAGTGTAAGCCAGCAGTATATTTTTCATCACCAAGGAAAACATGATGCCAGGTACACTTTTCAATATGAACACTTCTCATTGTTTTGCTCCAGGGCACTTGGAAAGAATGAGAGACAAATGCTGGCATGGGGAGGCAGACTTCACATTGCTTCTCTTATGAGATCAGTTTTTTTTTCTTTTCTCCCTCAAGGTGTCTTCAGATGGAAAATGTATCTTTTCCTCTTATTTTACTAGGATGCCACTAACTGCCAACACTTAACAGCTCACCCACATGCAATGCTGTGACACCACACACAGCACTTACTTTACTTTATTTGTGCCCATAGGGAAAGACAATAACTGAGGACATTTCATAGACACCAAATTAAGCACAGCAAGTAAGACACAGCATAAACATACACAGACACAGCACCATAGAGCCACCTCCTCACGGCTTGAACTGGGTGCAGAGTAGGGGGAGAAGGAGGAGCACTATACTGCTGGAGTAGTACACACTGAGAGTGGCAGGATAAAGGAGAGGTTTGTGGTAACTAATCTGTGGATACTGATGGTTATAAAGTAACATTCCCACAATCTGTCCTCTAATCTAATGTCTGTGTGCAATGGCAGATTTAGATATTGGTTTTCTATCACTCAGTTATACATCACAACAATTATCTAATTCCATTAGTATGGGTCTGAGCAGAAGCTCTTACCAGTTTGTCCTTTTTTTTTTGCTTACATTCTCTGGGTTTTGGGAAATGGGTTGAAAGTTCCAAGATTTTACCTAGAAGTTACCGGTTTCACACTTAGTCACAGTAAGCAGATGGATGGTATTACACTTTAAACTTTAATTATCACTGTAACCATGGTTGATTGGCTAATTACTGTGGTTGTGTTAACTCCCATTAGGTAGTTTACTTTTCAGCATCAACCAGGAATAGACTCCAGATGTGCCTGAAGCAATATGAGTATATAGTGTATATACTCTGTATAAGTGAGTGGGAGTCAGCAGACATCACTGCGTTCGATAAAGGTAAACCCTTAAAAGGTAAGTGACTCTTTTTATACTTATTCTTTAAGACAAATTCACAAACAAACCCAGCACTGCTACTGGTCTCCCATCTTCATCTGCAACACAGAAGTGTTGGATAATAAGAAACACTGTGCAGCTCTTTTTTATTGGCCTTCAAAAGCATTTCACACACTCGACCATGCATTAAGAACATTTAATTGCATTGGTTTTGATGAAGTTTCTGTCAGGTTCCAGTAGTATGCAATGTCTTAGCTATTGTGTCTGTAGGGGTTGCACAGACTTTACTGCTCCACTATGACATTTTGAGCTTGACATCAACTAGTCGCTGATCGTGTGGTTTTGCTGTTGGATGCTCAACGTCAAGGTTTGAGAGCAGTTAGAAACTAGAAGTTTGATGATCTGATGGAATCGATCCCTCTCCCATGTGCTTGATGCCCGGTTCAAGCATCTCTAGTTCATTCTAGAGAGTAAAAGAGAGGCTGCCCAGAGCCACCTAAACACCCTGCTTGAAGAGGAGGGAGAGCTGAAGTCCAATGGATGATATAGTCCTTCACCTTAATTGATTTAAATTGTCTTTTATTGCTGAATGCACAGCTTTGGAAAAATGTAGTTTTACTGCTATCTAAGAGTATGCAAAATGAGGACATGGATGACTGGAGAGCAAATAAAGGGGCAAAAAGCCAGGTGTGGATTTTTTAAATTTTTTTTTTTTTATATTTGATTAACAACATTGTAAATGAGGGCTCTGTCCACAATGATATTCAAGTTTAAATAAAATAAATAAATGCAAATTGAGCAAATCACTACACAAACCTATCATACTATTTCACTGACTTTCCACTCACTTTGCCTGAACCACCATATGTTTGTCCGTTCACCTCCCTCCTGGATCCACAGCTCCAGGAGCAGATTCAGAGACTCAGATTCAGGAGCTCTTCAGGCTCCTTCACCTCCTCTGTGCCATAACAAGCATAATAATTCCTGCTTTCTCTCCAAGGAACAGACACTGAAGCATTGATCCAGAGGATGTGGGGCATATCTGCTGCAGCAGGCCTAAGTATGAAACTACTGAAGTGGTGGGATCTTCATGAATTTTGATTGTAGAGGATGCATTCATTGACTATTTGTGACTGTCAGAATGAGCTTATGGCTGCTAAAACTTTAATTTACACAAATGTAACTGAAGAAAGCCAAACTCTCCTGAAAAACAGGTTGAAAGGTACAGGTAGAAGAGAGTGTCATTTAAGAGCAGCTTGTTATATTCGTTTTGTCTTCATAAATCAGAACAGATCCCCAGTGAACACCTTTTGCACCTTGAGCTTGGAACGTGACTGTGAATGTAGAGCCACAAGTTTGTATGACACATGCATGGTGCACAACTGTGAGAACCTACTTATTATCCATGAGATTTCTAGCAGATAAATTGACCTCTGATGTACAGTCTTTGTGGTTGGTCATGGAACACTGTGAAAATGTGAAGTGGGCTGCAGCAGGTGGGCACATGTCAGGGCTTATAATATCATTTGATTAATAGGAGCTTTTTGAGCATTTCGCTGTTTGATTCTGAGACCAGACTGATTAATAACATATAAATTCAAGGCCTCAAAGGGGGGAATAGCACTTCCTACAATCAGGGATATTAGGGTCATTATGTCTGATTCCTGGTCATATCACATTTGTCTTCACATGAGCTCTTAAATGGCCTTAGATACACACTTTTACTCTTGGAAATGAATTATTGACCAACTGTGTTTGCCACATGTGAAGTGCAACAACTGCAGTTACTACGGATGCAGTTTTGGACATATGAGGAACACCATCTGTTTAATCAACAGTCAAGAGCCTCTCATGACTGTATAAGTTATAACAAGAGCACAGGACATTACTACATAACACCCACAGAGGGAATAGGTGGAAAGACGACCACTTTGCATGTTCACTAATCTTAACTATATTGATTAAAGTAACCATTACAAACTCTTTACACTTCAAAAATAAAACAAAACAAAGAGAAAAACTGACCATTTTAATCCATTCACATTTCTGAAATATAATCAAGTCTCCTTTGTGCCTAAAACTGCTGAAACTTTAGGCTGCATTGCATCATGGTTTTCATTTTAGTGCCCATATAAACATGTTAAAGAAAGTCACTACGTGTGTGTTAGTCAACACCGTGTCACATGATTTACACATATGGAGCTGTAAATCTTTCACACATGATATTGTGACAGTAACACAATGAAAACATTGGATGCTGGTGATACTGACATCATCAACACTACATAAAACTGACACCTTGTCCTGCAGTTGTCTATGTCTAGGCTGAATCTGAATATCACACACACATGAACAAATATAAATATATGTTCACCATTGTAGCAGCTGCATGTGGAGGTGAGGTGGCCTGGCTGAGGAATGCAGACAGAAGACTAATTAAGGTTACTACCCATCATTACTGTCAGAAATGATGGGCAGTAGTTTACCCCTGTACTCTCTGTGCCTCTCTGTGCGCCCTGCTCTGAATGAAGGTAAATAATGTTAACAAGGTTTAATATGGTGTATAACAACACAGGTGTTCCAGAAGCAGCAAGTTAGTGATGCAACACCCACACATATGTTAGGGAGGCAGTGCGTCCTCATGGAGTTGTCACAACTTTCAACAGTGGTTTGAAATGTGTTTTTATAAGGGACATACAAGTGTTGAGGTTCTGTTGATAACCAACAGTCAGATATGGTTTCGTGAAGTTAGAGACAGTGATGAATGACGAATGTCTCTTTATTGCAATGTGCAAGGCAGAGACGTGAGAATGATAGAACCAGCTCTAAATTGGTATTCACTGCAGATCATAGCGCTGCTGGTCAGTCTGCAACAGGAAACAACACTTTAGACTAAAAGCCCCTGCTTACATCCTTTTGGATTTTTAACATTTCTTGACCTGTTGACATTTGATACCACTACCTCATTGTTGTTGCTCGCTCAGACAAGTTTTAGACATCCCTGTCTTTACAGAGACATTTGAGGGTCTCATTTGAGGGAACATGGAGAGGGTCTTTTTTTCCTCTCCATGTTCATTGTTCATTTATATGATAGGATACAAATTACTTTATCAATCCTCAAATGGAAATTCATTTATCTCTTGATATATACCAGAGTATTTACATTAAAATCAATATATTTCCTCCTCCTGTAAAATGATTCCACATGTGACTCCTGTGTTTTGGTGATGCTGTGACCACATGAGTGGGATGGATGAGCAACCCAAAGGCAACAAAGCTTTATCTCTAAGTGCTGCTGGTGCTGACAAGGACAGAGACACTGTGCCTGGGGTCCAAGCATCATTCCAAGGATACCCAGTGTGGAGAGCAAACCTAGATGCTAATACATGTCTCTAAATGAGATGTGCTGTGTTCAGCAGTTCAAGTGCTTTCAAGTCTACTGTCCAATCAGTGTTTACAAGGTTGAGGCTCTTTGAGTTAGTTCTATTGAGACTAAGGTCATCTTAGCCTGTTGATGCCAATATAGTGACATCTGGTACACATGAATTCATCTTATTTAATCTCTATGGAGTTATTTATGATCTACTAAATAAAATGTTACTTAGACAACTTTTTTACACACAATTTGATAAATAAATTGAGCACTGCAAAGTACTTCCCATTGCACAGCTATACAACTTATTTTTAGATATTTCCCCTCACTGTGACCTAATTGTATATTATCACTAGTCTAGGATAGTCATTTACAAAATCTAGAGACAGTTTTTCCATAATTGCTTCCTTTAAGTTATTACCCACCAACCAGTGTGATTTAGCATATCTATATTATGTAATCATTTCTAAGAAGGAGAATTTTCTTTACAGTCTTCCATAAACTATTAATCGGCTCATTGTAATAATATTATTTTGCTGCCTGACAATATGAACCTCCCCAGCAGTAAATAACAGGTTCACCTGAACGCACATGAAACCTGATATTCATACAACCTGTGTGTTTTGTGATGCTGAGCAGTGGTGGATTCCTCTTCTATCTCACTGACATTCCCTGAATCATATTTACATTTCCATCTCTCAGGGATTGTGCATACTAGTGTTGGGAAAGAGAATTCTTTTGAGAGTACTGAATCACTAGAATCAGTTCATTAAAAAGATTTGTTCAAAAAATCCGTTCACCGAATCGTTGGTGATTGGCAGGAGCCCTGACTGCACGGTGCATAGTCTGACTCAGTGAAGTGATACAGGTCTCATGTTTCAGTTCATGGCTCAGCCCTGAGGCTCGCATTCACTGGGTAGTACTGATAAATTCAATGAACGCACTATGTTGTGTCGCTCATGCTCGCAGACGTATCAGAACGTTCACTGAACGGATTACACAGAGCACAGCAAGTGAAGTGACATAACGCCACATTTGCGAGCGGCATGACACTGCTTTCAGTAGCACATTTAGTAAACGACACGTTTGTGAACGTCATTGTGTCGCTTGTAGTACATTCAGTGAATGTACTGTTTATCTGTATGTTCACTGAACGTACTACGCAAAGTGAACACAAGCCCTCAGCTTCAACGTTCACTGAATGTACTGATGAATGTTCACAGATGTTTGTGAGCAACATCTACAAGTTGGCGAACGACACAACACTACTTTGAGTGGTACCTTCAACAGTACGTTCAGTGAATGCATCACTGAACATGCACCGCTTTCTTGCAACGAGTGTCCACCACCGAGGGACAGTTCCACTGCCGGCCTCCGCACTCGCTATTGAACTTAACTGAACCAATAAGTCCAAGAAGTGATTCTGTTCAGTTTGTTCTCGCAAACAATTCATTTATTTGAACAAAACAAACGATACAACACTCGTGCATACATCTTTATTTACTTCAGTCGGCTGAGGTGAGGAGATCAGAAAGATCAGTTTGTGTCATGTTTTAGGTCACAGCCTGTGGGCTTCACTGCCCCTGATCCAGGTAGGTGCCTGAGCCCATCATGCATGAAAAATGACAGCAGAGTTGACTGAATCTGTAACATTCATGTGCAACAGGGTAAAGGAGCAGAATTTAACTTGTTTTCAGTGGGAACAGGAAACGCAGCTGCGAAACTAAACACTGTACTGAGTCTGAGTGCAGAGACCTTCACAGACAAGATCACCAATTGTGACAGTGTGCTCAGCGGTGATGAATGCAGTACACAATACAGACCTTTAACCACATGGAAGCACATTTTTCAGCATGGGTGCCTGCAAAGGACAGTCTGCGTGTGTGCGTTTTATGTGTTTTTGTACATGTACAAAACATTTATAAAGTTGCTATGGAGACACTGTCAGGTTCTTGTGGTGCTGAACTTAAGTTTGTAGATTATTCTGTAGCCCAGACATGCTGTCACACTAATATGATTTACAGCCATTCCACAGCAATTCAGGAATCAAAATAAAAACTAAAATAGAGCAATAACATGTTTTTTTTTGTTTTTTTTGCATAACTAGTAACATTATGGAAATTAAGCGAGTCAGATACATAAAAACAAAGGACGGATATTGAGAGGTTCTGTCAAATGGAAAATGAGGGGTAAAAGCAGAATGAAGTCTTGTGAATGGGATTACCCAAAAGCTGTCTTTGTGAGAGCTATCATTTTGTCAGGAAGAATGACTTCAGGATCAGCATCAAAGTGAGCCATATTAATAAATAAGATGTAAATCTGGAGCACTGAAAATAGATGGGAAGGCATCAAAGTGAGCAGCAGTCAGTACTTGCATTTTACATGATGGTGATGGAAAATGAAGTATGTACAACTAAACTTTAAGTGGTTGAAGAAAATCTATGTAATGAAATAGTTAAGCCAATTTTACTTATGTTTACTTATTACTTTACCTACTTATGTTTACATGTTTACAGCTACCAACAAGACCAGCACGAAGATATACAGAGACGTTATTGATACCGTATTAATAATAATAACAATAATAATAATACATTTTATTTGGAGGCGCCTTTCAAGTCAACCAAGGTCACCTTACAGAAAATAAAAGCATAAAAGATCAGAAACATCATTAAAACAAAACATCAACGTAAAAACAAGTGAGGTGCACAGTGTTCAGTTTGAACAGGTGAGTTTTGAGTTGGGTCTTGAATGATGTGATTGAGTCTGACTGTGTTATGTGTGCGGGGAGTGAGTTCCAGAGCCTGGGTGCTGAGCAGCTGAAGGCTCGGGCACCCATGGCACTGAGGCGTGACCTGGGGATGGTTAGCAGATAAGTTTGTTTATCTGCCATGTAATCGATGCAAACACGCTCTGCATCTACTTGTGGCAAAGAATAGGCACTCACATATAAATAGCTGTAAATGGCAAGGCTGTATCTAAATCTCTATTTCTAAGCATTCATTCTTGTGGATATTCCAAGTTTGAGATTAAAATCGGATCCTTCATGTTCCTGTAATCATGTGACATTCCCGGGAGCTAACTGTAGGGGCTCTTGAGTTCACTACCTGGACTGCCTTTCAAATTCAACACTGCAGGAGAGAGGACGAGGTGACCGAGTGGTTAAGGTGAAGTGCTAATCCATTGTGCTCTGCACGCGTGGGTTTGAATCCCATCCTCACTGACAGCTGTTATGTTTCATCAGCAAGAGCAGTTTCTGTTTCAGATGCACTGTCATATTTGGAGATAAATTGGCAGCAGCAATGCAACTGGTAGAGCTAAGCATGAGGTAGTGGGATAGACACCCTCACTCTCCAGTGAACCTGTCCTCCTGAAGACAAATTATCCCGTGCAAAGCAATGAACATTACTCAGGGGTTTGTCATGTTCTGGGATGGAATGGTATCACTCTGGAATTGATCTTTTATCCTTTCCTATGACATTTGCAAGTTTAACAGTTTGAATGAGCACTCCATAAATTAAGCAAGCAGTTTGAAATCCTCTTTAAGGTTACTATCTGTTCTTAAGGCTTAAAATGTAACTCTTTTTCTCAATGTTTGGATGTGATCACATCAAACAGAACTGTTCCACATAGGGGAATTAGCTCAAATGGTAGAGCGCTCGCTTAGCATGCGAGAGGTAGTGGGATCGATGCCCACATTCTCCACAAGACTTTAGCTCCTATTCTTGAAGACAGGGAAGCGTGTGAAGAGCAATGGAAAATAGGTACATGTTCCAACACAGCTTCGGTGAAGTCAGTGAAATAGGATCTCTATGTCCGTTCTGATTGGCGTCTTGTTTACGATGTAGTGGCATAGATGCCAACATATTCCAGTGAATTGTCCTCCTCAAGATATCATGTGCAAAGCAGTGAACATTGCTCAAAGGTTTATCACACTCTGGAACGGAATGATATAACTCTTGTAATGTATCCTTTCCCTTGAAACTTACAAAGTCAACAGTATGAATGAGCACTTCATAAGTTAAGCCAGCAGTTTGAAATCTTTAATACCACTCTATGTTCTTAAGAGTTAAGACAGACCACACTTTCTCAGTGCTTGGGTCTGGTTATGTCAAACTGAAGTTCTTCATACAGGGGAATTAGCTCAAATGGTAGAGCGCTCGCTTAGCATGCGAGAGGTAGTGGGATCGATGCCCACATTCTCCACAAGACTTTACCTCCCTTTATTCAAGCCAAGGAAATAAGTGAAAATCAAAGAGCAATGGAAATTAGCTGTGTGTTACGACTCAGCTATGAATAAGTCAATTTCATAGTATTTGTAGGTGTATTCTGACTGGCTTTCTGATGGGCCACAGGGAGATGATGCCAACGTATCTCAGTGAATTGTCCTCCTCAAGTGTAAAGAAGTAAACATTGCTCAAAGGTTTATCATGCTTTATGTTTTACATCAAATATAAGGCCTGCACTTAACAGATTAGCCCAGTGTCATAGCATTCATGTGCTTTCCATAGCATGGGATTGATTCTTTTCCTTCTTGGGATATAGTGAGATATATTCTGCAGTATCAGTTTCTATCCCAGACATATCTGTGACAAAATCATCAGGTATCTGGATCCATTATGGTATTTTTAAGAAAACTTTTTTAACAGTTTTTACACTTGTCAAAAACCCAAGTATTTCTCTTGCTACAGTATTAGGTATCAGTAACACACCTTTTTGTGCCATAGTAAGTAATGATTGAAGTTGTGACTAAATACAGAGCTGCTGTATGTGCTGCTTTTGGTTGAGGGCAACAAGGACAAATCCACCCTAAATCTCCAGAAGACACATCAGGCCTGGAGAAAACAGGAGCCATCCAAAGATTACAGGAAACCATCTGGAAAACTTGTACCGCCGATCACTAATGCTAAATTTCAACACATCCCTCATTATGACAATTTAATAATATTGAGCTTTGATCATCAAACTACAGAGCACTACGGATATGGAAATAGAGTAAAATACTACACTGACGTAGATTTGATGATGACTGTGAATGGATGACAATGTAAAGACAATAAATAATATAATACAATACCACTCCACTTTTAGCACTTTTAGCAGTTCTTAACCTTTGTTGGGAGCAGATTTACTTAGTGAAGTTAATGTGTTATCAGTTGGTTACACAGTTCCTCAGATCAATTTTTACGTATTTTTGAATACTTGCAAGTTACTATTTAGCCATAAGTCTCATACAGCAGATTGTTTCGTTCATAGGCTGTCAATAAAGATAGATGTAACCTTTATGACATCACCTGCATGTTTCTGAAGACTGGTTTGAGGCTCAGAGTGAGCCTCTCCACTGTTACCACTTGTGCCAGACTGACAGTGCCTGACTGTCCAAAAGTATTTTGAAAGCTCCTTCAAATGTCAAATGATAGTCTCCAGGGTAGCAAGGCCCCAGCAGGAAGATCCTAAGATTCACTGCTTTCATTACTCTCCCACTTCACCGTGTTCTTTGTATGTTCATTCAACAGAGTTCCTTTAAATTACTTTTTGAATGATACATCAGTGTCTGGCGTCTGGTTCTGTTGCCAGCCTTGAGCTGGGAGGTAACTGTTTTATTTTTATTTATTTATTTGAACATTTCGTTCATGACAGACCTCCTCACCTTCTTAACACAAGGCTGAGTGTGTGTTATTTTACTGTACACCAGCTCCTCTCAATCTCCACAGCTAAGAAAATCTTCTATTCATGAGGATGATGCACACAGAAGATAAAGGCAGATGTATGAAGTGGACAATGCTGCTTGCAAACTTTCAAACACTAATACAGTAAATTTAATCTCATAATTCTCTGCTTTTTACTGCACAGACACAGTTTTCTGTTAGTGTGTGTGTGTGTGTGTGTGTGTGTTAGGTTGTTATGCATACACGGCCACATAAATCTTAATTACTGCCTGAATCTGAACCACATCATCACATCTTAATGATGCTTTCTATTATTTTTACTGCATTCATGACCATTTGATGTCTACAGTGCTGATCCATTATTCATGGTGTGTGGTGAATCTGTCAGCATCGCAGCATGTGTGGTATTTACTGCCGTCAGCAGCTTTGATTGACAGCATCGCACAATGACAGATGTGTGATATTGAAAAGTGGAGAGATTTATTCTTTATTATATTTATCACATCCATCTTTCTCTCTTTCAATATCCATTCCTTTGAATTCAGTGTGACATGGTCTGCTAAGAGAACTGAGAACTCAAACAGATTCAGTTCAGGGATCAAGACTCTATTTCACAGAAAGGGTTTTGGACATGACATGGAGAAAACTAGAGCTGAGTTCAGAAAACATACAAGAATCAAGGAAAACAAAGATTAGGGAATGAATCCAGAATGATTTACTAGATGAACAGGAGCACAGAAGCTGCTTCTTCTGTGAACACGAGGCCCCTCCAAAGTAAAATGGCATCCCCTTATTTCACTATCAGTTTATTTTATTTAATTTAAAATAAAGATTGCAACATTTGTCAGCCTGTCTGTGCATACAATTCATGATCCCTACAAGATCTCCCACTATCATAGAATGAATCATGAAAAAGACCATTAGATACTTGACAGATGACAACTTACAAAAGCCCAGTCCATCTCTGTTCTGACCTCATATAGTTATGAACCAAACCAAAGTGATTGTAGATACAAGCAGCTGAGATGCGTTTCCTCCACGGGGAGCTTATACTAGAGCTCCATGTCAAAAGGAGCACATTTGGGTGGATCACTGTGTAGTTAAGAGGCCCCCCAGTGCCTCTCCCTCTGTACTTGAGGTATTCCAGGCATGCCCAACTGTTTGGAGGTCAGACCCAGAACATGGAGGAGATTATTTATCTGATCTGGTCAAGGAACACCTTCAGATCCTCCAGGAGGAGCTGGAAGAAGCTGCTAAGGATGTTGAGGAGAGTAATGTCTGTATGAATTTTCCCGACTCGCTGCCAACAAGATGTGACCCCAGGTAAACATCAGAAAATGGATGGGTGTAAAACCAGAAACCTGTGGCGTCTGCTCAACTGAGGGTGTCAACTGTGCAATCACAATCACAGCAGCAGCTTGACATAGACCATTTAATGCTCGGTCAAGCAAGTCATGTGACTCAACAAGGACAATCTCACCGCTGAGACTTGTGAGTAGCAGATTCACAGTGGGAGGTAATGGTGCACATAAAGAAAGAATTGCCTACAGGTTTATTCCACTTGTTGTGGCAACCTATAGCTGCATCAATCAAATATAGGATTGTTTTTAAAAATTATGTTTCACATTTATTTCATGAAAAAGGTTTAAATTCAATAGATATGTGTCCACTGATCTGCAGCATCATCACGTGTGCTGACCTGTCCATTATCTTCCTTAATGTCAGATTTAGAGAAGAGACTGGAATGTGACTGTATATACAGTCAAGTCTCATAACGAGACACATTCATCAAACATGTGGTGGCTCTTTGCTCTCATGGCTGGAAATCCATTCATCATCTCATATTCACCGGGGGAGGTCATGTCAGGAAGGTCTAATTTGGCTATTGATTTATGCACTGCATGCCTAATGAATGCCCTAACCTTGGCAACATATTGAAGTAGGCACAATCAGCTCCATGCTGCGGAGGGTGAATAATGCATTAACAGCTGATCAAAACAAACAGTGCTAAAAACCCACTGTGCCAAGAGGCCGGGACCTTTGTTTCATTAGCATGCTCAGATGGTTAAAATTTGTCACGCATCTTAAAGGACCAATAGATTTAGAAAGCGTGGAAGATATCAATTAATAGACTGAGCCTCATTTTGACTCATCACATCACAGAAGCATACTAAAGGTCACAGTCCTCGGCAGAAATATACACAACAAGGTGTATTTTACTGATGTGTGAAGACCGATTTTTTTTTTTTAGGACAGGAAAGTAAGTGATTTGAACCTACTCTGCTGTGGTTAAGAGTGGGACAAATTGGTGTGGTCGCTATCAAGTGAGCCATTTGATTGTCTCATCATGAAATCACTTATTAACCTCTATCCAGTCTCTAAAGAGCCCCACATTTACACAAATTACAACACTCCTGTGGTTTAGAGTTGATCAACATGAAACAATATCATCTTTATGTAGTTTATCCTCTCTCAGTCAGTCTGTATACATACGTGACCTCTTCAAGTAAAACTGTCTTCACATTAATAATGTTGTTTAATTGGTGTTCACCAGTAGGTCTCGTTTTCATAGGAGTATTTCATTTAATATAAACCAGTAATTAAATCTAAAACTAGGCCTGCAGGATATCAGCAAAATGTCCAATGTGCGATGACACTGTTCAGTATTGCGATGACGATATGATGTGATAAATAAGTAAATATTCAGGGGTGCATATTAACCGTACAGTTCCTGTGTCTTTCTGGAAATGACTCAATATGCTGTAGCACATACACCAGGCCTGTAGTAGAGCTGTAAAATGGAGAAGAGTGGAAACTCTGCATGCTGTAAGCAAACCCCAAATATTATAAGTTAAGTAAGTACAAGAAGTCGTGCCAGGACAAATATGCCCATCAACGCCTCATGGACGTGTTTCAAGTGCGGTATCCAAGGAACCAAGTCCGCCGTTGTTGTTTTTATTTTAGGTCTAGCGGTGTGGATCAGGTTTCAGGTATGAGGTGTACTGTATGAGTATAAAGTGTGAAGGCACAGCGCCTGTGAATAAAACTTACTCACTGCATTTCAGGCAACTATTGCAATGTGTTGTGCATGTTGACATTGTGATGATGAGCTGTATTGCAGAAGGTAACCTCCTTTTAATTTTTCAAGGACAACAAACCCACAGTTGATTGTGATTGTGTGTGTGTGTCATGCATGTCTTCATACATCAAAGATCAGAGACCTCTGCCTTGGATTTTGTTTTCTAAAACCCATAAACGCATTTTGCTATAAAATGTCTTAATTTGCTGATTTCATTGTCATTGTCACATATTTCACATGTCCACTACCAGATGCAGCAAACAGTGTCCAGCATGTTTAACTGTCAGTGACTGACAGTGTTCCTCTCCCTATGGGCTTCATGACATTATTGATAAACACACTGGTGTGCTACATTCCCATTAAGCTCTGTCTGTTCGAGTGTTTGTGGTGAGTTTCTTAATGGAACTCCTCTGGTTCACTGAGTGATAAAAACTAAAACCACCTGGTTCAAGTCAGTCTGAAGCTCTTCAGATCCTTCTGCAATGTTTTTCACAGTGAGTTACTTCTCGGCTCCACTTCCCTGGAAGCATCTTAACAGTTTTACGGCTTTGAAACTTATAGATAACAGGAGGCAGCTGTGGATCAGAAGTGCAGGTGGCAGGTTAAGTGGTTGATCAGATTAGAAAAGACACTAAGAACAGTTTACCATAAAATGTGGAACTCTTGGACTTGTAGCCTATTAAAATGTAATTTGTTTCTTTTCTTTTTTTTAATGAAAGTATGATCTATGTAAAGCCATCATTCATTGGTTAATTCAGGTCAGACAACTGATTCATCTGTGTTTTTAATTTGTTTGATGACAGTATTTCATTTCATCAAAAGCTGCCAATAACTGAAAGGGGAACATTTTGCATTCGTATTTTTTCACAATTAAGCAATCTTTTTGTTTTTTTATTTGTTTGTTCAGCAACCATTGACATTTTATGAAAATATTCTTATCATACAAATTGCTTCATTTGCATTTATTTATTTGTGGTTTCTGCAATTAGAATCCAAGAAACTAATAAATTTGACCATGACTGCATTTGTATTTCAGAGACTCTCTTTTATTCCTTTTTGTTTATTTACAACTTTATTTCTTAATCATATTTTACTAAAAAGCCTCTCATCTCCCTGATTTCCTTGTTGCTCCATTGCTAGTAATCCTCATTTTATGAAACTGTTATATTTTCAAGGTGAGGGGTGGGGGTTCATGGATTCATTTAAAAAACAGACTTTTATACTCAGTAATGTTTTTATAAGAACTGTCATTACCACAAAAACTCAATGAAAAGTTATCTTTTAGCAACAATACACTCACTCAGTATTCCTCCACACAGGCAGGCTCTGAGACGTTCTGGATCAATTCATCTATCAGCTGTTTTGGTATTTCTCCATGGAGGCAGGCGGAGAAAATACTGAGTGAGTTGGTTAGTTCCAGATAAACTAACTTTTTTTCTGGTGTATTATTTTGAGACGGGACTTCTTGTAGGCGACAAAAATACGCTGATTAATCATCCCCCATTCACAACCATTTACTGCCTGTGTCTCTGAGCAGCACGAAGCGCTGGTATTTCTCAGTGGGGGGGAGCAAAGACTTTTCAACTGCAAATATTATATTTAGTGGCCATTTGTACCTCATACAACCCCACTTCAAAAAAACTGAACTATCCCTTTAATGAAACAAGAGGAAATGAAAAAAAAAAACTGTTTATTTCATTTGATGATTCCTGCAGTTTCACTTTAAGTTCCCTCACTTCCATCGATACAGTATATAATGATCTAATTTTGTGATTATAGGACACGGTCAGTAAGGACACGTTCGTGTGTCGAGCTGTGGTGCACTGACACCGGAGGCATCAGGGTCTTCATCACAATTAATGAATAAAATACCGTGCATTGTAACAAAGAACAAACTAGTTTGTTTTCTTTGCATGTCCGATCAAAATAAGAAACTGAATCTGTGTCTCCTGATTCAACTGGCACAATGCAACTGATGGCAGTTTGGATCAGGATAGACAGCGTGCGCACATCAAGCAGAGAGAGTGCTGGGCTTCCCTGTCCTCCTCCAGTAGCTTGCACTCAAACATTGTGTGCAGTAATTTAAAAAAAACCTTGCTTGATTTTATTTGTCGTGCCAGAGCTTAAGCTTCCAAATAATATATGTTTTCTTTTATCAGTTTGTTCAACCATTACTTCTATTTCACAATCTGTGAAATGGCGCTTCTTCTTTCTTGCTTCCGCAGTTTCTTCTCAAATTAAATCCTGGCCTTTTATATACAAAACAAGCAACTGGGGGTGTGTAGGAGGCCATCTATAGTGAATAGTGGGCATGGTCAGAAGACTCGTGCACATGTGTACAATTTCAAGATGATTGAGATGTATGAGGAAAAAACACGTGGGAATATCCGTACGTGGGGTTTTGATGGAAATATTGCTTATGCATGTTTCCTGTCTTGTGCATACACAGATTTCTACACCTTAATATACACAGAGTTTCATACATTTAGCCCCAGGACTCTGCAAATTCTTTACTGCAAGATTTCAGTAGACGACATGGTATGCCTTCCAGTCCAGGTGCCTTGCTGGGGTGTATGCATGTGAAAAGTCTCTCCACAAGGTGCTGGTCAATCATTATTCCAGTGTTTGATACAGGTAAAGTATCTAAGGGCTTCTTTTTGCTCTTGGGAGAAGTCCTTCATTTAAAAAAAAAAATCATTTAGCTCATTTGCTCTTTCCCTCTCATTTATCTCATTACAATAATTAATACAGTTCTTAGCAGTGGCCATGTTAGTCGTGCGCTTTATAGAATCAGACAATGTTTTTGTGTTCAAAGCAGAACAATGAGATTCAAATTTCTCCCTCTCTTTCCTCTTAGCTGACTTTAAATTGTGATTGAGTTCTTTTTGAGTTCTAATTTTCATATGAAGTACTCTGCATGGCATGTAAAAAACAGACACAGCTGCAGGTCTTGTTATAAAATGTGCTATATGAATAATGTTTATTATCATGAGCATAACAGTCAGCCTATTGCATTTTTTCCCTGTTAAAGGGTTTTCTTGGGAGTTTTTCCTCAGTCGATGTGAGGGTCTAAGGGCAGAGGATGTTGTCATGATGCTGTGTAAAACCCTTAGAGACAAACTGTTTGTAAAAACGGGCTATACAAATAAAATTGCCTTGCCTCGCCTGTAATAATGATGATGTACCACTGTGAGCAGAACTCCTGGCTGGAACAATAAGGGTAACGGGTTATTTTTAGACATGTTGTTCACAATGGAGGACATTGATTCCTTCTGATTCTTCATTTACTGAGAATACTTTAAGGCCACTACGTATTTCAAGACCCACAGTGTTGCTGCGGCTCATGTATTTTCACTGAAGTGACTTTAAACTGACAATAAATGGTATCATGGAGACACATCCCAGCATCAGTGTCACATCAGAATGAAGTTCTCCACAAGCCTCCACTGAGCTTGTTTAAACCCTGTTGTTTCTGGTCTTTTCAAAATGGCAATTCAATAATAAACTGTTGTGCCATTGATTAGACTCCGTGCTCCAGGTTCATCATCTCCAAAACAGCTCTGAAATCATTTATTAATGTACCACTGCCTTGTATTGATACCCCCCCTCTTATTTTTTGTTTCTGTAAGCTGTGATGGTTAGTGTTCATTATTATTGAACCTCACAATAAATAATTAGGATTATCAAAGAGATCTGCTTCCATTAAAAAGAGAGAAGACAAGAAAAGAAAAGAAAAAAGAAACATAAACTAACACCCCTTGTGTGGCCATGAAGAAAGGTTATTTTGCTTTGTTATTATGCAGTAATATTTTATAATGCTCCACAGAACTGTCTGAACAGCTCAAATTTTGTCTTCAAGGAGATAATGCCTTCCTTTCAACATTCAGCTACCATGACCCCTGCTAGTGTGGTTAAAACAGCAATGCTGCTCTGGGTTGTGGACTGTACAGTTTCTCAATCTTCAGTGGTTTGGCTCTGCAGTCTCTGGCCTTTGGGAGGTGCACTTTGAACAGAGGGTCTCCTGCACATGTGTTGGTTTTTGTACCGTCAGCAATTTCATTGTAGTGTTGGAGCCTGGATGAAATGCAGGAGGTGCAAAGAGAAAATTAATCTAATTGCACAGAAAACGGGACTTGTGACAGACCAGAAGCTTATTGGATAAAAGGTTGTGCTAAGGAAAGGTATTCCTATTCTTTGATCATTTCTTCTTCTCATGTTGTAGGCAAAACACAAAGTCTGCACACCAGCAGCAGCTCCAAGGTAACTGTTTATTATCACCTTTGTGAGAGACGTTTCAGGTGAAACCCTTCTTCAGACATGAATCAGGTGAACAAACACACCTCTAGTTATACCCGAATCTCATGTTGTATCATTGTCGTCATGGCTTCATGTCTACCAAGCAAATTTACATAAATTTACGAGAGCAGATCGGCCTTCCATAAAGACAAAGCTAACACTTACTTACAGTGGCCTCAAATGAAGTTCAACCTTCATACAGTTTCTTTTGACTGACTCTCCCTTAATATTACATTAGTCTAATATAGGTCATGCCAGTGGATAAGATTAAGACTAATAAAGATGGATGTAGCCTCCACTGTCAACATCTTGGCAGTGACTCCAACCCCAAGTCCCAGCTATTCTGGAAATGGACAAAGAGATGGGATGTGTGTGACACTGTGACTTCTGTGCATGGAGATTCTGAAGCAAGCACACAGAAGCCAGAAAAAGCCATATCTTATAAGCCATATTATAAAAGAGATAATGGTATAATATATTAAAAAAAAACCCTCATTGTAAAGTGTAACACATTTGTTAATAAGTTACAATATGGCTCCTTTTACCAGTTCTAAATGGGAGTAAGTCAGAACAGTAAGTATTAACGCAAATAGTGAAAAAGTGACCCTGCATCAATGTGTGAAAACTGTGTTTTAATTTGTTTACAATTGTTTAGTTCGAATTTATAAAGTGTTAACAAATGAATGAATAACCTAACTCTAACCTTAAATCCATTTTAAGAGTATGACAGGTATTGATAGTTTCTTGTCTATTGTTTTATCATATAAACCACTTACGGCTGCTTCCTTTAGTATGAAAAGTGTTCTGTAAATAAAGTTTGATTCATTAGGGGAGTATTGAACATGTCTTAGCTGTATTTGTTCTAAGTGTGTGAGAGATAAGTTGTGTGTATAAGCATTGTTAAAGTTTCTTGCTGCCTGTCAAAATACACCTGGCTTGATTTCAGTGTAAGATCCAAGTGTTGCACTCACATCCTGCTTGTGAAGCTCACTGAAATCTAAATTGCTTTGTTGTGTTGGCTGATGTGGACATTTTAGAAGGTATGTAATCAAAACCAACATAACCCTCCCTCGTCTTCCCGTTTCTTCCCCAGAATTATCAATGAATTATTTATCAGGGGAACTTCTGACTCTAAAACTTCAAAGACTTCTTTTTTTTTGGAAGCGGCACCAGTCAAGGCTCATTAATTAATCAGCTGAGTCGAGGTTCATCGTCAGTGGCATGAAGGGTGCTTAGAACGTGCCACTTCTACCAGTCAGGTTAATCAATGGAGTCTGACATATTGACTTCAGGGTTTTCAAAGAAGGCCACAGAGAGTGCATGGGCTGCCCGAGGCTCTTTCACATCAACACATATTTTGCAGTAATTTTGGGTCATTTATTTTTATTCATTTAGTTAAGGGTTAGGTCAGAATCAAGTGTGAAGCGGGACGGGTCCAGAGTATTTTCTGGTGGGGGGCATAGGGAATAACAACAGTGAATCTGGGGGTCCGCCCAACAGTAACGGAAACGAAGGCTGCGACAAATCACCCTCTCCAGGATTCATATCATACAGTTACACACAGTTTACAGTATGTCTTCATCTTGCTTTTATTGGCCGCATTAAGTCTTTCACCTTGTTAGGAAGATGCCTATGACCTTTTCATTTTCCACTGTCATTGTCATTAAAAATATAATCAACCAATAATCAAGTCTTTGTTGTAAACAAGAAGTCATAGCAGAATAAGGAACACAATACATTCTCACAGTGAACAGCAATATCTTATACTCATACCCAGTAGTTGGAGCTCAATTATGTACAATAAATATCTCAGTGTTTTGTGTAACAGTCAGTCAATATATGCAGAATAACCAGAACAAGCATTACTCAAATGGTGAAATTGAGAACAATAACAATCTTTCTATTTTCTTTATGTACTACACAGAACACCAGGATGTTTGCTGTACAGTTGATTAAGAGTCTAAGTCATAAGTTCATGCGTATAGCTCTGCACAGTGAACATAAGAGTGAGCTTCACACAGTGATTGACATTACCTTAAGTCAATGACCGTTGCGGGGGGTGGGGGGTAGCCAATCAGATTGCAGGGGGGGCTGTTGGCCCCATGGAAGCCCTGCCCCTGGTGTAAAGTTATAGGCACTGATACTTGGCTTTTGGCATGGCTTTTTACACACTTAATCATATATTTAAAATATTGTTTTTTTTTCTTTATTAAACTACGCTTAGTAACCCATAATGACAAAAAATAAAAAAAAAATAGAATTTTTGCAAAATTTATGAAAAATCCTTTCATTTTCACACCTGCAACTCCAGCCTCGTGTCAGATGCTTGCTGTTTGCTTTGATAATCCCTGAGAACTTGACTTCAGTCCACCTGTGAAAAGCTGCTTTGTTTGTATAAAGTTTAGAAAGACACCTGCATACAGTGGCAAAAAGAAAAAAAATACATGAAAGCTTTGTAATAATCTTGTTCTCTGCACTAACTTGTCATAAAATCTGACAATCACACTGTTCCTAAAGTAAATAAATAAAAATGAAGCAAGGTAAATAAAGCAAACAGTTAAAATATTCTGTGACTTCATTGCACAGCCACACATTCACAGCGCCGGTGGAAAAAGTAACTGAACCCTTGGATTTAAGAACGAGTTGAACCACAACCAACAACGTGAACCAGCTCTTCCAGTAACTGCTGATCAGATCAGCCCTGCTCTGACCTTAGAGAGCGGACATTGTGGCCTGCGAAGGCTTTTTGCCTTCTGAAGTGTTGTCAAGGTTGCTTGGTGACGCAAAGCAAAAATTCTCAGTTGGCCAGACCATCTCATTTCAGTTTGGACTTGACAGTCTATGATGGTAATGGAGGGCCACAGCTTTGTGGACCACGTTCTCCCCAGGATACATCCCCTGAATAGGAAACAGCTACAGAAACAGATTGAAAAAACATGAAAAAAAAGCAAAGGCAGCATAACAGCAATATGTTAGGATTTTTATTTTTCAGTGTAGACACAGCTGCAGAACTCTGTGCACTGATTCTAATGCAGCTCTGAAGCAGCGTCAAATAGACTGTAGACTTCTTTACAATCCTCCACTCAAGTTTCAGAAGAGTGCCACATCTCTCGCTGATGTAAGCTGTCACATCCAGCTGATGATTGATGACCGGAGAGTGCGGAAAGAATGAGAGAGGTGGAAACAGTGGACAAGGTTGAGTGAGGTAGTGCCACAAGGTGGTTCACTGGGTGCTGATCTCATCGTCACCCAAGAAAGATAAACAGGTTCCTGTCAAGTGATCATCTGGCAGCTCTGTTGAGATGTTTGTGACCATAACAAAGAGAGAGACAGCATTGCTATCTTCTGACAAAGGCAGAGAGAAGACCATGATGGAGGCTACAAGGAAAGACACTCTAAATGAACGGCACAGTTCTCTCTTCAATGTGAGAAAGAACTTCCAGCCCAGAGAGGAATATTACAGAATGGCTTCACCTGGCACCCTTACACCTGTAGCACCAATCCAGACCCATTAGACCAAGTTATGTTTTCCCCATCCTCATCTTTGTCACTGAGCTTGTGTCTGCTGGAACCTGATGTGGTTTTCTGATGTCGTTCATCCACCTCAAGGTCAATTATGTCGTTCACGCTGAAGCATTTCAGAAGTGGTTATCTGAGTGACTGAGGCCTCTGTAAGCTCCGCTCAGTCTGTCCATTGACCTCTGACCTCTGTCATACACACAGCTGTTCTTTACAGGACCTTGTTGTTGGAAATCAGCAGCTGCAGCAGCTGGAAAAAACTCAAACCAATAATCATGTCATGCTCTGAATGACTGAGATCACAACCCCTCTTGTTGTGTAATTTAAAATGAACATGAACTGAGTTCAGTTTACGTATTGCACTGCTGCCGCATAATTGACTGTTGGATAATTGCATGAATAAGCAAATGCACAGAAGTTATTAGTTGCTCAGTGAATGAATGTTGTTAAAAGTTAATAACTTCATTTCTTCTCTTCTGTTTCTTTCCTGAACCACTGACACTGCCAGGATCTGATAGAGTTTCATGACATCATCCAGCTGTTGTTATTGTTTTAGTTTGAGACCCCTAAGGACAGATGTTGCACAATGTGTGTTTAATGAAATCTATTAAGGTGTTTTGTGCAACCAGTCCATTTCCTGAAACTATGTGCATTATGATTTTCCTTTGTCTGACACATTGTTCCAAAAACTGATAAGTTTTCTGCCCAGTTATAAACCTGTTAATATAGTTTCCTTATAGACTTGTTGAGGTGTTGAGTTATTTAATCAACAAATACCTGAACATGAAAAGCCATGAAACCCTCTAGGCAGGCTGAGGAAGTCAAATCTCCCTGCTCCTGTAAACTGGAGCTTTTAGCACTGTACCGATTTATTTCACACAGACAAAAACCAAGGGAACCAGTCTGATTTAAGTTTGTCTGATGCAGACAAAACCATCAGAAAACTTAAATTAAATTAATTATTACTTCATAGTCAGTGCCGCTGGAAGCAAAATGTAAATGTTGCATGGTTCCTGTGCATCATTTTAATTAGGAAGAAAAAAAGTCAGAATGTAAAATATCTGCTTTTATCAGCCTTGACCTATGGGCTTCTCTCTGGTGCATCAGCAACATGTCATATCTTCAAAGCTGGACGCAAACCAATAAATAAATTCAGTTATTTACATTTATAGCAGTAATTATGGGGAGATTTTTCCAGTTGTTATCTGCAGGATTTGAAACATGTGTTCCATCAGCAGTATCTTTTAGAAATAAGTTCAGAAATAAAATGACTGAAACACATACTAAACAGTTTCTGTCTGAAGTCACTGTGAAGTCCTGCAAGACATCCAACATTATCAACAGGTATGACTTCTCAAATACATCGACAAACATCACTTACTTGTGGAATGAATAGAAACACATGAACATAAAAGAAATTCCTCTAAAAATATATTTATTGTTGCATGACAACATTGTTAAAGTATCTACAGACACTAGTTACAGAAAGTAATAAATTAGTTATTTCGCTGGGGGTACTTTTTTTTTTTTTAATAAGAACATAAATATTCTCTGTTGTTTCTGCTGAACTTTGAAAACAGAGTGGTTCCACCGTCTGGAAGATCCAGAAGCAGACACCCCCTGGGCTCAGCCACAAATACAGTGTGTATTGATCATCTCAGTGGCCTATGGAATCAAACTGCTCCCAACAGCCTGAAGTATTGAATTAATTAGGGCTGTGTGTTTGTGTGTGGTGGGGGGTGGGGGTTGCTGCATCAACATAATTATTGAAGAAACAATTATGTTAACAGCTCTGTTACTGGGAGCACACTGACAGTGTGTTTCATTTTTCATGGATACCCCGCAAAGTGGCATAGTTTACGCTTCCACAATAATAAAACATGTTCAGTGAACAACTCCAGTCTGTTAAAAGATAATTAAAATGTGTTCAACTCAACTGGAGGACAGTTTGGGCTCTGTGAGGAAGGTGTGAACGTTTGGCATCCTTGAAACGTGTGTGTTGTTACAGGCCAGATTAGAACCCCATCATGCATCATGCATACAGGGTTCATTATTGTTCTAAAGCGGCTTGGCAACAGTTTTCCTCTGTATGCATGCATATACAGGTTTTCTTCATTCTGATGGCATGCAGCCTGATGAACATGTACAGGTGTTACGATCCATGTACCATGGACCTGCAGGGAGGATAGATAAGTGAACGTAACCTCGATGTGAACCCAACACTGATAAAGCATTGTGCGTTCCTGCGCTCTGGAGGCGTGGCTTCAGAGACAAGTCTGAGGAAAGGGGCTTGGACTTTTGATTTGTGTGTTTTCAAAACGTGGCCTGCTCGAACCGTTTTTCCAAGATCTCCAACCCTACCTTTAAGGGTGAGCACATGCAATAAAGGTTGTTCACAAGTCTGAGTCAGAAACCAATCACAAAAACAAATCGAGTCCAAGTTGTATGTACTGAAGTCAGCAGCCGACCTTTCCACAGGTTAGATCACTGTGTTATAGTTCCACCCCTGGCACATTTCACATGCACATGTGAAAAAAAAAATCTATAATAGTTTTGTTTCACATGTTTTTCACACATAAATATAAAAATAAGGAAACCACCTCTGCGGTTTTGGCTGCATAATCTACTCTTACTTCCAGATTGAGAAATTTGGATCAGACCTTAAGCCCCGCCCACCACCTGCTCCGGGTGCTCCGGGTGCTCCGGGTCAGTCAGACCGAGACTCGGATGAGGAGTCTGCTGGTTCTGCTGGTTCTGCTTCTCTGCGGGTACTCCAGCTTCCTCCCACAGTCAAGACAAAGACATGCACAGTAGGTTGACTGGACACTCTAAATTGCCTGTGGGTGTGAACGTGAGCATGTGTGCATTGTTCATCTCCACATGTCAGCCCTGTGATAGACTGGTGACACGTCCACAGTGAACCTGCCACTGCACTATGTCAGCTGGGATTGGCTCCAGCCCCCCTGCGGCCCTGCATGTATGAGCAGTACAGACAACGGATGGATGGATTGTTATTCTCTGTCCACTGCTGGGCTGTTTACAACCATCTGATCATCTGTTTGTTTTTTGCAGTGGACTGTGAGCAGGAGTCATCATTGTGCTCCTACACCAGGAATTATTTCCTGACGTTTTGCTGAACGCACTGTTAAGACCAGATGTTATCATGGGAGCAGCAGTAGCTCACACATAGACTCGCAGGGCAATGTGCTGTTATAATGTGTTTAAAATTAATAAACGAACTTTACAATCTTCAAACATTGTTTTTCAGTTTGTAAAACACAGCTCGCCCCCTGGAGTCAAATTAATGTTTAAATGGATGAGCGCTCAGCAGAGTGATATTCATAGGATTTACCAGATGGATATGATTACAGCTTCTGTTACTACGGCACAAAAAAAAGAAAAAGAAAAAGAAATCATTTCCATATCATAGTTATTCAGCACCATTTATAACTCATAACATACAGGTATTAGAAGGATTTTCAGGCACAGCCTGGATCTCTGTGAGCTTTTTAGAGAGCTGAGTTTTAGCTGACATGACTGTCAGAGGCATGTGTAGGTTGTGAGGAATTATCTGACATGATTGATGATTTAGTGTGGGCTCCCTTCAAGGCAACGCCGCCTCACACTGATTTAAGAATCCTCCAGCAGAGTAAAATCGATACTCCACCACAGTGAACTTTCTCTGACACGCTTATTTATCTATTTATTTATTAAATAAAATGTACATCGTTATCTTTGTGTAGACAGTTGTTATCCTTTTTGTGCTCAGAGATGCTCTGAGAGCTGACACTTGAGAACTGGTTGTCAAAAATCTTTTTTTCTTCTTTCTTCGTAAAGTCAAACTGAAAAAAACACAAAGCTAAGAGGAAATAATAAGACAGTGTGTTACACACAATACGCTGAGGTGTCCGTAAATATGTTTGAAGTGTTGAAGACTGCAATTCCTCTACTGACCACAAGAGTATGACCACTAGAGGGAGTCAGTCTCCACAGACTCCCAAGTTAAGACGTCCAACTTTACAGCAGAAATAAATGTGTTTACAGCCTGGTCACAACAACTGTACAACCTTTCTTAGACAAATTAACTGTGAATGACGCGTGGGTGAGTTTGTGTTTGCCGCATATCAGGATGCACAGAAGGCTTGGCTTCACATGTGCAGCCCATGTTTGGATTGGTTGGGACTTGGGCAGAGTTTGGTGCTGTGAGGATGGCAGCGTTAAGCTGCAAAGAACATTTTCTGAAAACCTGTGGAGAACGTCACTGACGCTACTTCAATCTTTATTTTAAATAATAATGTCACACATAACTTCAATACACATTCACACATAGACAGTCTTAACACATGAGGGTCAAAACTACTCCTTTGCCATCGCCTACCAACGGGGCCTCAGAACTGCAGGCAGCCGACAGGGAGAGGTCCAGATTCAGGCTGAGTGACAGTGTCTTGGCCCCGGTCAAGCCCTGGTTTATGGCCATTAGTCACACAGAGAGAGAGAAAGAGAGAGCTTTTCCATTTCCATGACTCTTAGCTGCTCAGGCTGGACTGCTCACAGAGCTGAGTACCTCTCATGAAACACCTCCAACACTGTTACCATCAGCAGATATACAGTGTGTGCTGGTCAGGAACAGGTCAGTGGATTCAGAACATTTTCAAATTGTATTTCAGAAAAGTCATGTGGACGACACTGTATGAAACTGTCAAAATGCAGTTTTAATGTCCTCCCACACTTTCTCCTGTTACATTTGTCCTGGATTTTCATTGTTCCACCACCTTGTTGGATTTACATTACACTGTATAGGCCAATGGCAACTAAATTTTTCCTTGTTTCCTTCACTGAGGAGCTAAGTTGCAGGACATATGGTCACAATCTTCTCCTCCTGTTTCACAGGATTATGACCAAAAGTGGTTTTGCAGATCATTATGATGCTACAGTGAAATTGACCTTTGACCCTCTGAGATAGGAAATGCTGTTGCTTCATTTTAGCGCAAATAGCTTATTTGCACTTAATTGTGCCATTAGCGTTTGAAAGTGTGAATTATAGTCATTATAAGCATGAGGAATATTGCACAGCTCATGCAATATTGCTTGCACCTTCAGTGTCCTTAATATACTGAAGTATCATGTCCATGAGAAAGGAAGGGATGCCCCCAAACCCCAAAACGCAGGCTGATGCCAGAGTAAATGCAAATGTTAGCATTGTTATGGAGAACTTGATCACCATTAATTTTGCCCTGCACATGCTGTGAATTCCTAAACTCTGCCCGCTGTGTTTTCACACATTTGCATGTATGTTCACATGACAATACGTTTCTGCCACTGGACGCCACAGCAGACCCCAGACATCTCAGACAAAAACAAACATGTAGTCGGACACATTCCCCACGCTAGCATTGCTGTTGCATACTACACATCAAAAAATAGCCAAATAGCACACAATATAAATAACATTCATAACAATCACAGTAAGTAAGCTAATGCTATGCACGACTGAAAATAGGCACATGAACATATGAAGAAGAGATAGTTCAAGCTGAAGCCTTTAACAGCTCACAGGTTTCACCTCCCTGTAAAATGAGACGAGAATAGAATAAAATAGAATAACTTTATTGTCATTGTACAAAACAACGAAATAGAATTAATTTGCACAAATATACTATCTTGTTATGGACAAACAGCTCAAATAAAACACTAGAAGCAGAGTGAAATCTGAAACATCAAAATAATGGTGACTTCAAAACCAGTTGCTTGCAATTGCATTAGCAGGTTTATTACCATCCTGAACTGAAAGAGAAATGAGATGAAAGGTGGAGATGTGAGGAAACTGTCTGGAGGGTCTGAATCAAAACAAGATGATACAGTGACTTAAAGATGTGTCCTTGACTCATATATGTATGCCTGGGTACGATTCAACCTCACAGTGACTCTGAAGAATAAATTCACAAACTTGTGTTACCAATAGACAGATGAGTGAAAAAGCACATATTCAGTTTTGAGGACCAAAAAAAAAAAAGGTTCTACCACAGATGGAGCACAGCATAACCTACTCCTCCACCAATCACCAGTGCTCTGTAGTGTGCCGAGTGCTGCATTAGCTGATTGTTAGCCACTGCTGCAGCTGAGGAGGCTTTTTAAAGCTGACAGAGCACCATTTGGGAAAAAAGAAAAAAAAAGCCCTTTAAAGAGATTTCAAAAGCTCTAAAACTGTGCATTGAATCTGTAACAATGTACTGCTGTACCACGATGAGAGCGGGTTCTCGCACATTATCTCATTCGAGTGAGAAGTGCTACTCTACGCTTTAAATTCCTTTATGTATCTCATGTGAGAGTACCCTTGATGTGATTCCCTGCCACCTCTGTTTCACGTGTCACGGAGAGCTGTGAGGAATATTCCAGCTTCGGGAAATGCTTCTGGCCTCCTGCTTATGCTGTTTGCTTCAGACATGGCTGCTTAAGTAATTCCTGCCCTCTGAGAGCTGATAATGATGAACACGCTTTCAGCCGGCGCAAGAATCTCAACGGTATTTGCAATCTAAACACTTCATTCACAGAAAAAAAAAAAAAGATGATTAATGGCTCCACTCTGAACGTTGTGCAGAGGTAGGTGAATGTGCATGAAGAGAAATGACACCTGCAGAGCTTCGCTGCCAGGTAGAGCTTAACGCGGTGGAGGTGGTGAAGGGATTGGATGTTGGTAGTGTGAGAAATCCAGTTCATCAGCTCAGCTCTGCTAACATTCTCCACGACCGTGGAAGCCTGGTAATAATGATAAAAGATGTTTAGCCATTGTATTGTGTCGTACCTCATCTGGTGATCAAGGGATGCTGGAAATTCATATTACAACAGATGGCTGAGACATACCGTGTGAATAGCAATGAACACATCACATCCATGTAATGTACACTTTGGTATTCATGTGAGTTCCAACAGGCTGCCGGCTTGCAGAGGGGTGAGGTCATATGGGTGTCGAATTCCAATTTATGGGCTTATTTTGTAATAATTCCTGAGTAGAGAAGGGAGGTGACATTCACACTGGAGCATCAAAATATTCCAGCAAAACCTGCAGGGTTGTTGTCAATCTTTGTCTCCAGAGGATGAATCCTAATGACTTGGTGACTATGAATGAAATGTCTTGATAACTGTTGAATGGTTGAATGAGAATTGTTACACATGTGTGTTTTCTCCAGGGGGTGCACTGTAATGACAGAAGCCCTGTTGATTTAAAGTATCCTCAAGTGTTCCAGTACAGTGTGACAGACTCAACAACACGTGAACTGTTGTGTTAAGACAGTCGTGTTCAGTTAAGGTAGAGAGGACAGGTCATTGCAGCTACTGAGTTATCCAGGTTGACAGTGAATAATGTGTTATTTTTAGAGGCTGTGAAGTCTGTCAGCCCTCCCAACTACCTATGGTAGTGATTCGTATGAGTTGGCAGACCTGTGATTGGCAGACAGTGAGGGCAACATGTTGCTGTTGTTCCTGCAAGCTGGAGAGTGGGAGCAGGTCCACTGTGGGAGTTGTTAAAGTCAGCTGACAGTGCTGAGATAACACTATAAAATCTGATAACTCTGTTGTTTTGGTGTTTGCTACAGCCAGCGGTGGCCTGTGGTAAACTGAATGAGCTGACAACCTGCAGCTACATCACTGAGGGGTGCCACAATATGAACACATATCTGCATTAATGTCATTCCCATCAACCTCTGCTTTACTTTGTTTAAGTTTTAATAAACAACTGTTTGCACGCCACATAAGGCTGTAATCTTCCCATATATATTTTACTTTATATAAAGTAAAGATGGTACATGAAGACTTGTGTTATTGTTTTTCTTTTATAATTTTAATGAATCAAGCTGAATTGTAGCCGCACAGAGTGCATGGGTGATTCTGAGCTCATACTTATAAGAACACTTAGTAATTAACTAATTAAAAACAAATCTAGAATGTCAATAAATTAACATATTCCTGACATTAAACTACAGTTTCTGTCTCTTGCATTCAGAGCAGGGTGTACAATTCATAACAAGAGTCGGCAACATCACTAGTTTCCACAAATGCAAATTGAAATTTCTCTCATTTCCTTTTTTTTTCAATCTATTTTGATTTGTTAAGGAAAACAAAAGTAGCTTAGTATTTGAGGTCAGGTATGAGAAAGTAAGGAGCCAAATGCAGAATCACAAGAAGGGATTTGGAAGGAACAAAAGCAATTTCATAAAGAAAACCTAACTTGCAACTCAAGCAGAACTCAATGACAGAATCCAAGTACAGACAAGAAAAAAAAAAGTTCCAGGAGATGCAAGAGAAATATGAATAGGACAGAACAGGAGCATAACCAACTAAAACACAACAAACTGACAAAGACAGGGGAGGACAAAAACTTAAATACACAAGGGATTCAAGGGTAATAGCGAAACACAGAAGGTGGGCCAGATCTACTTGGAGGGAATCAGACAAAGACAGGAACTAAAATAACCACAAGGGAAGCAATTAATAAATAAAAAACGAAATTGAGCAAATGTCTAAACATTGGAGTCAAAATGATTTGAAGTCCAACCATGGCAGCCATAACAATAACAATTTCACTACGCTCAGTGTAAGAATGTAACAGTACATTTAAAGCACACATTGTTAAGGACAGAGAGACCTCTGGATAGCAGTCAGGGTCAAATAATGAAAACTGACATATGGAATCTAGAAATGTCTCAGCATCCCCCAGCTATGACTTTTACTAAATCCATAGAATTTATTCCATTATTCCTATTTCAGATCAGACTTTATGGGCCTTCTAATGACATCCTGACACAGGATCTTAAATAGGCATGTCCCCTCCCACCAGTCTGATCTCTTTAAACCTCACATGCCATCCCATTCTCCTCTCTTTCAGAACACAGGTCTGTTTTTCCTTATCCAGTTTAAGAGTTCCAGGACTTTAAGACAGAAGAGCCCTAATGCTGCGCAGACTGTTTAGCCCCCTTCGAGGTAAATTTGTGATTTGTGATATTTCCTTGGGCTATATGGATAAATTCTGACTTGACCTCACCGTGGCCTAAGCAGAAACAGATGTAGATATAAGACCTGGCCAAGCTGCAGAGCACCTGCTATTTACTTCTTTGAGAGACATATTAAGGCAGCTTAAAGCTACATTAGGTCAGGGAGTGGTGTAGATTTAAGACCGATCTGATACCCACTGCAGGGTCTATTACAGAGTACATCAGCATCGGCATGCGCACATGTGACATTTCTATGGAATGGATGACATTTCTATGGATTTCTATGATTTAACCAATGCCAACATTTGAACATATAATCATAACAGAAGGTCAAGCAGGCAGAGCAGCCCAACAACTAACAAACTAAACATTTGACGTTTCACATAACGTCTAACAGTGCTCCACTGATCGATAACAATCAAATCCAGGCAAAGATCCACTCCAGTAAAGGATTTAGTCCTAATCACTGGTGTATCATATCTGGTAGACGTCCATAATCATCAACACATTCTCCATCATTAAAGCCAGCCCAAACTCATCAAACTTTTGCTACACTTCGCTGAGTATTGATACTTAATATTGAGTTTATTGGAACATATTTGTTTAATGAAATGTCAACAAAAAATATCACAAAGGAAATTTTCATTTCCAATGTTCCTTGTTGGCACAGTGATGTGTTTTCTGTGGGTAGCACTGCTGTTCTTGTTCTCAGCAAGGAGGTTCTAGGTTCGATCCCTAGGCTTGGAGCCTTGTGTGGAGTTTGCATGTTCTCCCTGTGCACGTTCTCCAGCTTCCCCCTACAGATCAAACGCATGCACACTAGGCTGATTAACAACTCATGTGAGCATGTGTAACTTGTTGGTCTCCTGTGCCTTGTGATAGACTGGACCCCTGTACAGGGTGTACCACGCCCTCACGTCACTATGTCTGCTGGGATTTCCACAACCCTGCAAAGATAAGTTATATGGACAATGGATGGATGGATCTTTTGGGTTGATTTTAAAGATATAGCAAAAGTATCCCAGCATGTGTTCTGGAGAGATGGATTAGAGTGTAGAGAAATCAAGCCCACAGTGACCTTTACACAACGAAATTAAATATAGGATTTAATAGAGAAAGTGAAGATCACTCAAATTTCATAGATTTTGAGGAAGGGAATGGACTGTAGGTAAATATTAAATGGAGCACTTATATGAAATGTTCCTATGCCCCTTCTTTTTGAAGCCTCTGATGAGCAATACTAAAATTTTACTCATCTGAACTGATTATTAACAGTGAAGGTCAATGTGACCCAGAACATAATGAGTATAATTTTCCTTTTTCAACATAACAGGATCACAAGGCCAAAATGGACTGATTGATAGACAACCTCCAGGGTGACTTCTGAGGAAGGACACCAAGGACTGTGAATAAAAATGGACATAGCCTCTTCTCCTCAGGTTTGATGAGCAGTTATGAAGCTCAGAGTGAGCTCAGAGTGAGCTTCATGAGTCTGATTGACTGGTTTCACCTCACCACTAACAGACTGCGCCGGCCACACAGTCTGGACCCATCACTCGCTGGAACTGAGCCAAACTGGTAAGTTATGAAGTACTAGAGTCCTAGATCGCAAAGGAGTGAGGGGATCTTCATCAATCACTAGCCAGGTTACAATTACAGCTTTGTGCAGAAGCAATTCTTCTCAAAAAGTCATCAAGACAAATTTGGATGGCCTGCATTTACATTGAGTGATTTTATGTAAATAGCTGCATTTTCTCTTCTTTCCACATCCTTCTAATTGAACGTGATGACTGATTTCCAGCAGTTTTTCTCTCCAGGCTCCCTGGGGCCTGATACAGTAGGTGGAAGGACTTAAATGCCAAAGTGTTTCTATTTTGGGAGGATGTAATTACTCCAAATCATAAACACAAAAGGGAGAATGTTTCATATGCTACATGTTTGAAAAGCAAAAATAGGTCCACACTGCCAGGATTACTTGTTCATTTTAGAGAATTTGTATGAGATATGCAGCAGGGGACCTCAAGTCCCTCTGAGAACCCTCAATGTAAATGTGATTGTAGGATAATGATACTAAGTATCAAATCCTCCACTGTGACAGATGCTGTGAACTACTGGAGTTTATCTTCATCTGAACATATACATTTCTCTTTTATCTATCTTTTCTTTGTGGCATTTGAGCCATTTTTAACCACCCATTGTTGACATGTATATTTTGTCTCTATTTTTTTCTCTAGGTCAACGAGAAGACTGTACTTTAAAAAGTTCAAGTTCAAGTTTTTCAACCAGAGAGCAGTATGATGATGATATCCTGGTCTTAAATGTTAATGTGATGAGGTGCAGGTCGATGTGTTGTGGTTGTCATGATTCCATTTACTATCATTAATCTGACACTTTCTAAATATTACACACAAAATCATGCAGCCGTAGTGAGTGGTGCAGTGAGTGAACTGTGCACGCCGTACATGCATCATTAAACCAGAGGTCCTGCTGTGCTGTAAGACTGGAAATATTGAATCACTCCTCCATATGTAAAACCCACTGGTTTCTAAGAGGAAACACACGTTAAATATGTTCTCCTCGAACTCACCCTGCGCAGAACATCTGTCTCAGACGTGGAGGATTTGGAGACTCGACCACAGGTCATCTTCTCCCCCAGAAGAGAGTGTAAAATAATCGCAGTACAAAGCCAAGTCTTTAAACCAGGAAATAAATGAACTCCCGTGGGGTTGGAGCAGCTACAACGTGACAAAAAAGACACAGGGTTTAGCCAGCTACAATTTCACATGGATATACAGTTTCTATAAACACACCATTCACACAGCGCCGCTGAACCCTGGACATTTGATTTATACAAGTTGTCAGGCTATCAGAAACTGCAGGAAACACTGTCTGACAGAGTCAAAAGAGCCAAGCTGGGATTAAGAGGCTGTTTGGCCTCCTTCTTGCACCCACTCGTCTCCCAGTCAGAGGTGGGTTATTAGAATGTAGCCCACCACATCGGCTTGTCTTGGCTCACACACACCACTGGCATTTCCTCCTCCAACATCCCGAGACTGCTGTGCAGTTTTCCTCTCTCAGGGCTTTTATTTTTGGCCCAGAGCCAATAGCTTACATTAAAGTGCATTGACTCTTATATTGTTCCATGTTAAGGTTAATAGTAACTCTATTCAGGATAAGTTCGGAGGGCAGGGCCATCGAAGATGTGGCAATCACTGTTATTCATATCCACTCGTGCTGAGTGCTGTGAGGTGAAGGAAAGGCTCACGGGGCGGTACTTGGCAAATGTCAATTGATAATGATATAAATGCGTATGGAGAGAAATGTTTGACAAACTGAAAATGAAGGAGACAAGTTATTAATGTTTAAAATATCTTCTGGAAATTTAAAAAATTTAACATGGTGGGACAGGTGATCACTGAAGGTCACTGAACGGCAGACGGGTAAGGACTGTCTAAGTTTTCAAAATACATGAAGCTTGGCACGTTTCTATTTTGTAGATTCTCACAGAGAATCATCACTCAGCTCTATAATCCCCTCTGCAATGTTTTTCTTTTCCCTTCCATCAGCCTAGACTCTGGCAGCTGCTGATCTCACCAAACAAGCTGCAGAGACACAGTTAGGATGGAGCATTTAGCAGCTGAGGAGCCAGTTAGATCTTTTTTCAGGAGGTAATGTGTTGTAGTTTTACCTGAATGTTATATGAAGAAACAAAATTGCATGTTTACCTAATGAAATTGGAAAATTCCTCCTTATCACTGTTTTTCTTACCACATTTATCATGGTTTAAACACTGAGGCAGCACTAGACTGTTGCTGACTCCTTTTAATGCCTCACATAATGCCTCAGTAACTTGTGAAGCAGAGCAACGGAGCAGGTTCAGGATCACGCCCTCCAGTACAGCTCCCAGTGAGTCCAGTTTTGCAGAAAATACAGCAGGTAGAAGACAACGGGGAGTCCAGCGTCCAGTTTACTCAGCAGGAAAAAGATCTGGTTTCCGCTCAGATCTACTGAGCGCTATAACAGACGGAAACTGTGAAGGAGGACAGGTTTCTAATGTGAGATCTTTCGTGGTGCTGAGGTGAAGGATGTTACAGGGGAACAGTTTCTCACTCTGTCTCACGTTTTGGAGATTTCTGGAGGTTAATCACTCGTAACTGTGGGCTGCCTGGCTCTGAAACTGGCTGCTCCCTCCATAGGGGGATGATTAGTACCCGGCAAGACCACCATCCACTTCACACCACACTGCTCACAGCACATATCATCTCACACACAAACACACACATGAAAGCTAGTGTATTCTGTTTCATTATATGTGCAGCTCCAGCACTGATTACAGCTTCTGTCTCTCTTAAACATGTACTCACTATTACACTTCACACACTTTACATTTTTTTATGCTGGTTCTTATACTTGTTTTTAGGAACATACACTTTTGGTCATGTCTTTTGGGAGTTGTAATGTCCTTTTATATCTGAGTGTTGCTTTTTATCTTCCAGCCAGTGTTCTCCTTAATCTCACATGAAGCTGTACAGACACACATGAACTGTGGTAATGGGAGGAGAAGTTGTGGACAATTTCAGAAGACAGGAATTTTAAAGACATAATGTTGACTATCTCCCACATTACACATTTGCAAACACACTGATCCTCATAGAGTAGGGCTCCCTGGACCAACATGGCACCCTGCGGCAACTGGGTCTTTACAGTGTATGTCTAGTACAAGTAGTCTAATCAATGTAGAGTTTATAGCTCTGTCACTGAGATTTAAGGTGTATTGACTCATTTTCAAATGTCAGTCATGCATTATTGCATGCATTTAAGAAAAAACAAAACAAAAAACACATCACCTTGAAAGCTGACGGTGGTGAGTAAAATGGTTAAAAAGACAGGAAAACATCTTTTCATTCATCCTTCACTCTTCTGACAGTTTCAAGTAGCAGTATAGTATATATGGTCTTTGTTTTCACTAGTTTAAATTGTTGGCTCCATTCACTGAAACATGTGTCTGCACTGTAGTGATTCCCTTTAAAAAAAAGTTGACACCTCTTACTGCACTGTAAAATTCACACTCTCTATAATTAACACTGTCATGAAGCAAAGTGTTTTAGTTGCAGGGAAAAATTTGTCCTGTTAGTAACATTGTAAATTGATCCTCCTCTTTCTTCTCCTTCATTTCGGTCTGGGCAGGTGGGCCTAAACACATTTACACTGACACTGAGAGCGGAGACATTTGTGATGATCACAGTGGACACTGCGGAAATTTAACAACAACAAAATCAACAACAAAAAAAAAAATCACAAAAAAGAATGTGAACTGAAGAATTTCAATGTAGTATTACTACTTGTCCCTTGTTGTTTTATTACAGATATGATGAAGACTAGTGTTGTATCGTTTTTAAATGTTTCATTCAAAGGAACCAATAAACAATTATTAAACAATTATTGTTTAAGTGAAGGAACTGAATGGAACTGATTTGTTCTTTTCTCAGTTCAGTTCAGTTCAGCTCAGCGGCCAGCGTGCAGGCCGGCACTGAATCACTCATGAATCTGCTGGCAGAGACTCTCATTGGCCCTCATGTATCAAACGTGCGTACACCAAAGAAATGGGTGTACGCCAAATCTCCCGCAAGGATCAGCATTTATCAATCTGGACGTGAGCATAGCGTACGCAAAAATCTCACTCCAGGTCAGACCAGGTGGAGGCACATTTGAAGCAGCGTAGAACATGCAGGAGTCAGGAAAGAGGCTGTGTCGGGTCATTAATAATAGATCATACTGATGCAGCGATCCAGACTTAATGTTGATGCTGTTCTTATTAGTAAAATAAATAAATTCGAGTATACATCCACAAGTTCATCGAGCTCTGCACTCATCTGACCTATAATTGTTACAGCAGTACATCACAGACAGAAACTTCCTCCAGGTGGAAGCTCTCCTGCAGGAGAGTGATGAACGCCTGCTCAGTCTCTTTCTCTGCCAGGCGCTGGAACTCCGACCTCCGGTGTGATATCTGTTCAGGTGCAGGTGCAGGTCCATCAGTGTTGATGGTTATAAAGTCACGTTCACGGCAGTAATTATAATTTCCCAAACAGTGATGTTCAGCAAACCATGATTAAAGAAGCATTTAATGAGATCGCTAGGTTTCCTAATGTGATCGGTGTAACTGATTTGTGGATGTATGTGCATCTGAAGCCTCCATCCACCAATGATTACGCTTTTATCAATCACAAAAATCACTATTGATGTACAGATAATTTGTGGTGCCGCCTACTGAATCATTAGAAGAAGAAATTCTTCAGTGCTTGGCAGGAGCCGTGACTGCACGGTGCATAGTCTGACTCCCTGAAGTAATACACAGCCGAACAATTCATGATTCAGTTCATGGCTCAGCCCTGAGGCTCACATTCACTGTGTGGTATCAGTATGTTCACTGAACGTACTACACAGACGTTTGCGAGCAACATAACAACACATTTGCGAGCGGCATGACACTACTTTAAGTAGCACGTTCAGTAAACTCAGCCCTGAGTGACAGTATGTTCACGTTAGTCAGTGACACAACACCACATTGAGTGGTCCGTTCAGTGAACGTGAGCCAGATCACTGAACATGCACCATTCCCTCACAACGAGAGTATCCTCCACCAGATTTGCGAGTGATTCAGTGATTCACGGACCACACGGCAGTTCCACTGCTGGCCTGCACGCTCCCTACTGGGCTCAACTGGACTGAGAAAAAAAAACGAATCAGTACAGGAAGTGATTCTGTCCAGTTTGTTCACTCAAATAATGCGCTCTTTTGAAGAAAGCGTTTCACAAACGATACAACACTACCGCCCTCTCCCTGTTGAATGTAGTAATGTCAGTGACTTGGCCATCTTCCATGTCTCCATGTCGTAAAGGGGTACGACGAGGCCTCTAAAACAGGAATATATCGAGGCGTGACATTGAAATTACGATTGCTTTCAGCTGCCAGATTTATCATCGCCAGTGTTACACCGAAATCAGCAACGTACACACCTTTCAGAAATCACTAGTGACACGCTGATATTTACACCAGAATCTACACCAGATCCTACGTAAGTTTGATAAATGAGGGCCATTGTGAGGGCGCAGTGTATGTTCAGTGATGTGTTCACTGACACACAGCCTTGTGGTCTTATAACATTTTACACTGACATTCAGACATACAGACATTTGACGGTTGGATGACTTCACTAAACCTGCTTAGATCACAGGTTAAAGCACCATCTAATCCTCTCTCCAGCATCATGAATTGCAGTGGATAACATTACCTGTAATTGTAAAGCTCCACTCTGTATGATCCAAGTGCGTGCATTATTTGTTAACTGTTTTTTTTTTTGACAAATGCACACTCTGCAGAACACGGAGGCACACGGGCTGCAGAAAGCAGACTGTGGATACAGAAAATAAAATAATCAAAAGTTTCCTCTGTGGGGAATCCTCCAGCAGCCACTTCTCTTAGTTCACCTCCTGTTTTCTTTGTTCTCAGGAGACCATTTGGAAAGTAGATTGCAAGTGGATTGTGCTCTATTGATTCGGGATTTGGAAGATGAAATCGTGTAATGTAGTTTACACACACACACGAGCGCACAAAATAAAAGACATAAAGGCATTTTATTCAAGTTAATGGAGCACAACAAATGGAAGCAGGGTTTTACTTTGTTCCCTTCAACATCATTTCTCTAAAGTTAAAATAAAATCTTATTTACACCTGGAATTCACATGGAGCCTGGATATGTTAGCCCTGCACAGGCGGTGAAACATGGATGCAATGCTGAGCAGGACCCTGCTCACACTGGTTTACACACCAAGAGCCTGATTTACGAAAGGTTTTCATTTGCATAAAAATGTGTGCAAACTTGATATCACCAGCATGCAAATGCAAGCTGATCTACGCCAACAGTGCATCATTTTGATATGCAAAACAACATTTGCTATCCATTTAGTTCCTAATGAAATATGCAGTATGGGGTGTTTCTGCCAGAGACAGCTCTCGCACCTCCCTCTCAATGAATGACAATCCATCCTTAAGTACTTTTTTTTTTCTAAAAACCCTGGTTAGATGTATTTCTTCACTCATTTGCTGTGGTTTTACCCACCACAGCCACACTGTTGACCTAAAAGTCATAGCTTTAACACTGAGGAATCAGCAAGCGTTTTCAAGTTTGAAAGTGTGTGGTCAGTGGGAGGGTGGGTGTGGAAGGAAAAAATGTAAGAATAAAACAGCTCATTTTCTGTTGCCACTAGGTGGTGATTTCATTATGATTGGATATTGACATGTAGATGTCTTCAGGGCAGAACTCTAAAGTTTGAATATGAATGTAATGAGTTACATAACACTCCATTGTATAACACACCCTTAAATGTAAACTTGCACCATGAAGTGTCATTGTCTGAGGTACTATTTGACCAAGTTAAGGTGGGTGTGTTCAACCTGATAGAAGGTGTCCTTCAAATTGTTAAATGTGGTGGTGCCTATTTTTGAGTCACTTTTTTTTTGTTATATTTTAGGATGTTATTTTCTTATCTTATCTGGGTGTGGCTACAATTGAAGTACCTGATTGAAATACTTGTGTTGGCCCCACATGTTTTGCCCACAAGGGGCCCACATCAACTTTGCCATTTGAGGCCCCTGTTGCCTTTATGTGGGCAAGCCCAGTTGTGAGTGTCTTTGGAAACTACAATTTACAGTTTCACTGTTTTGGTTTTGCACTGTTTTCAATGGTTAGCCCTTAATGACTTCCCAAGACTTAAATAAAGGGATAATGAAATGAAGTATTTATGCTAGTATTCTATTTCGATATTAATAGTACAGAAAAAAAAAAATTCTGGAAATGTTTGTCAAATATCAATCCAGTATTCATAAATGACATGTATAGGTTTAGTTTCAAATATTAGGGGATTTGAAACTAAATGCACACATCTATTCAATTGTGCACTGTTTTATATCCAGTTTGTATTTTTAAATGTCAAGTTGTGGTATGCTTGTGCCAAAACCAGAACTACTGGTGCCATGGTATTTGTTTTAATTCAATAAAGATTTAAATGAAAAAAAGAAAGTTTTGTTTTGTTTTTATTTGTGTATTTGAAAGAAAGAAAGAAAGAAAGAAAGAAAGAAAGAAAGAAAGAAAAAGAAAAATAGATAGAATCAAAGTAGGTGAAGGTGTTTGGAGTAGGGGGTCAGAGAGAGTTTAGGTCCTGGTTCTTGTAAACATCTGGCAGAACCGTTCCCACAGAGATCTCCTCCTTGGTCTTCTTTGGGACTCTTCCATCAAATGTTCAAGATGAGTTAATCTGTCTATCATAGTTTGATATTGCTCCTCCTCTTCTGCAGTTTCTGTGCAGAGACTGAGAGACTCCAGGCGGGTCTTCTCCTCACTACACAGGAGCCTTTCTTTCTCCAGCTCTTCCTGCGCCCTCATCAGTTCTGCCTTGACAATGGAGTTTTCCTTTGTGTGCTCATTCAGGAGACGGGATTTCTCTGTCTCCCATTCAGATTTTTTGTTCTCCAGGTCCTGAGCAAATGCTGCCTATAGCCTGGAGATTTCCTGTTCTTGTTCAGCCAGGAGTAAGCATCTCTCCTCCTCATACTGGCATTGTGTCTTTACCACTTCGTCTTGGGCCTGTTCCAGTTCAGATGTCACTTTGGAATTTTTCACTACCTGCACGGCTACACTTTCCTCAGCTGCTTTGGCCTTCTCCGTTTCAGTTTTGAGAGCTGTTTCTAGATGTTTGTTTTGTTGTGTCATCTCCTCATTGATGTTCAGCATGTTGCACTTCTCAGCATATAGGGCTATTGACTCATGGTATGCATCACTTGCATGATGATGGATAAGTTCTGTCAGTCTCTTTACCTCACTGGTGAGTTCAAGCTTAACTTTGACCAGCATGGCTATGTTGTCATCCATGAGCTGATTTAGCTCTTGCTTAGCTACGCAGATGAGGTTTTGTTCAGTCATGTCTGTTTTAACCTTCAATCCAATGCTGGTTTTTCCAACAACAACAGCAAGTGCTTTGTCATTAACTACAGGCTGGACTTGGGTATTTACTGCAGCCTGTGGTCTTTTTAGGATTCTGTACTGCACCTGGGAAGTTCCTTCAGATGCTGGTCCACTCAGTAATGTGGGCTGGACCTGGGAGGTTTCTGTAGGCTCTGGTCTAATCGGTATAGTGGGCTGGACCTGAGATGTTCCTGCAGGTTGTGGTCTGGTCAATATTTGTGGCTGGAATTGTTGCTGGTATTGGTTGCAGGCTTTTCTTTGGTTGTGGTTGTAGCCAGGACTTTGATATTTGTTGTATCCAGGACCTTGATAGTGATTGTAACATGGATTTTGGTAATTGCTGTTCTTATGATATCATAACTTTTTTGGAATGGAATGTTGGAGCGACATCACTGTTGCTGATGTCATCATTTCTTCTGCCTGAAAATACTGTCCCACAATCCCTTGCCAGATCAAGGATGTTGGATGCAGATGGATTCTCTCCACACCGTGGTTGCTTTATCACGAGTCTGTCTGAATCTTCACATCTTTCCTTGACCACATGACCTCTAGATGTTTTACATCCATATCAAAGGAGAGGTGTTAGATAGAAGATCATTTCAACTTTACAACCACAGCTTTTGCCTCATATTTGGTTTGTTTCTGATCTGTAAATTGTGATGTGTCGAATCATCCAGTCTTCCCCCAAAAAACACCCTCATGTCTTTGACTCATGTCTTTGGGTGTTTTGTCATTCCTCTTCATAATGACTACTGATAAATAGGATTTACACACTGTATAGCATTTCTGTCTCTTATCAGGAACAAACCATGTGTTACATTTATATAAACCTCTAAACTGAACTCAGCCTTGACAGCTCTGGGCCCACAAAGATCTGCATCTTTGGTGTATTTTCCATTGCGATGAATCTGAAAATACAAACACTGTCCTTAATCCTTGTTTTGTGTTGACCTTTTTTCAAGTAAGATGTACAGTGTGACGCCTGTTTCTATAGGAGCAGCCATGTATCTGTGCAGTCAGTCTGATGCGCCGTGGCGTCTTAAGGAGGAAACCAGATGGAGAGGCTTTGCGGAGGACAGAGGAATCGGTTTCACACTTCGCCTGAGAAAACACAGAGGCATCGCTGAGAGCAATATGCTGCCATACAATGGTTTAGTGACAGCCCAGAGCATGGTATTATACCCCTCAGAATAGATGGCGCACAGATAAGACAGCACTGCTCTGCTGAAAGTATTGTGATGTAATGATATCTATGTGATGCAGTGAGATGACTCTTTCAGCTCTCAGGAGCCAGTGGTGTCTTTGTCTTCTGTGCTTCACAGTCACAAAAGCTTCAAGATCAAAGCACAAGTAGTTCTTCACACGTATAGAGTCGACTCTGTCTGGATTATGTTTGATCGACTCCTCGAGCCCCACTGTTAAAGTGGAGTAATCCAGGCTTTCACACACTCACAAAAGCCCTCAGTCCTAAAATCTAAATTCTTTTGATAGGAGCTGAAAAGGATGAACCACAGACGTTCGCTGTTTGTATCAAATTTGTTCTGCGCCGACCTTTTTTCTTTAAAAAAGCGCCGATGAGTTCACTGTATAAAAAACAAAAAAACAGAGCCAAGGCTGCAAAGTATTTACACCATGTGACTGAAAACCAGCAAATCCTGCAGCTTTTCTCCCTTAGATTCTGCTAACCCTATGTTAGCTTTCACACCCTCTAATGATATCACTGGTAATGCAGAAGTGTTGTGATCTTACTCTGGAAGATGTATGCTCTCAGCCAGGATCAAGTTCAGAGGGAAAACAGTGGCTGAGTTCAGCCCATAGGTCGTCTGTCCTGCAGGTTGTTATGACCCCTAGTCACACTTGGTTGCTAAGAAACTTCTTCTTGAAACTTCTTCCCAGTGTTGCTCAGCTGTTTGGGACAAAGACTTGTTGGCCATACTCTGTGATATGTTAAAGAGCAAGAATGTTTTTCTTATATTTCACACTATCATGTTGTTGATATTCAATTATGCTAGTAGTTTACTGATTATGAGTATAGTTGTTAAAGATAATAGTTTGACTAAATTTTCCTTTTTCCATGTTTGTTCTTCAACTTGTTTATGATATTTACATACGAAATTGAAATTGTGAAATTGTGCCTTATTTTGTTTTACATTTTCGAAAAAATAAATATATATATATATATGTGTATATATTCAAAGAATTTTCCATCACACTGTCCATGATGCAAGAGTAACAGGTGGATTTATTCTAACTCATTGTCTGATTAATATAAATAAAATGTCTATATCAAGTTCTTTCATTCCATTAGGCTGTTAAATGTTGCTCAGTGACTGTTTATTTTCAACAGTTAATGTATGTTTGAAAAAGTTAACCATGTTGTTATTGTTGTAACCATGACGACGATGGTTGTCTAATGTTGAGAAATTACTTTCAGTCCTGTATTTCAGGAAACGTATCAGTGAGCTGAATTCCTTATTTGCATTCTGGAGCTTTCAACCACACGTCATGGTTTTCATTAGCAAAAGAGGTAGCTTGGGTGTCATTGTCATGCCCCAAGTATGGACCTTTGGTAACATGATACTATGTGGTTGTAAATTTAGCTCTGCTCAGTGATGATCTCTGATCTTTCTCCGGTCGTCCCCTGAGTCCTCGTCAGTGACCTTTGACCTATTCTAAGTGGACGGTGTGAATGCTTTTAACATTCATTTGTCACTTATTCACAGCAGTAACGTGCATGATGTCATCACTCCAGGATTCCTCTCAGCGGGGGTCCTGTCTTCAGGGTGTACCAGGGGAGATGTTAAGTTGTTGAAGTATGTGCTGACATCTTTAGCTACACCTGAATGCTCTGACCATATGTTCTCATCATGTTCTCACAGGGAAGTGTGACCCGTGACACACTGCTCCAGTACTGTGTCAGTCATGACTTTATTTCTGTGATTACTGTGCTGGGACAATCAACTCTTTGACCGTCTCACGACAGCTGCAATGTTTCGTCTTTCTCCGTTTGACCCTTGAGCTGCTCTAGTGTCTCTGTACTCAAAGTATCTGTTGCTCCCACACCACAGACAGCTATGTCATCCAGTCTTTGATCATGTCATTTCATAGGTTCCTGTCACACATTTCTCAATTATGACATATAGGATGGACCCGACATGTTCAAACACTGTATGTCTCTTGGGCTGGAAATAGACAGTGAAAGCTGAGGTGTGTGTTTTGGATGAGTCACAGGGATGTGATACAGTCAAACTCCTGTGGGGCAGGAATTACTTTCTGTAACTTTCCACAACTCAGTGGGTATACATGATGTGCTGTTACAGTGGCATGCAAAAGTTTGGCCACCCCTGGTCAACGTTTCTGTTAATGTCAACAGTTAAACAAGTGGAAGATGAAATGATCTCCAAAAGACATAAAGTTAAACAAGAAATGCTCTTTTGCAATATTTTAAGCAATATCAGTGTATTGTTTTTGTTTTCTACAGTTTTAGAGTGAAAAGGGGAAAGAAAGCAGCTCCCTGCAAAAGAACAGGACACCCAGGAGACTTGAGCTCTCAGATAACTTTGACCAAGGTGTCAGACAAGCTGTTTACTATTTACACTGTGATAGTTTCCAAAGGGGGGGCTACTAGGTAGGAGTCGGGTTTACTTCCGGACTCAGGCCCTTCTTGTCCACAGCCTCAGTGTTTATGGACCACTCCAGCTTAATTGCTTAATTGCATGATATACTATACTATAGGATTTATTGATGTCCACCTCAGTCACACGAATGCAAACTGGAGCGACTGGGGACCTGTTCCTTCTGAAATGCACCACAATCCATTTTATCTTTGCAACATTCAGCTGCAGGTGATTTTTCCCCACACCGCCTCATAGATCATAGGTCTGCTGTCAGCCTTTTTTTTTTTTTTTTTTACTTTTTATGTGTGAAAACCATGTGAAACAAAATATGAATCATAGCAGAAGATTTTTTTCAGATTTTAAAATGTCTAGGGGGAACTTTTGGTGAATGTAGTAACTCTCTAGAGACTTTAAGCAACTTTCACTCTACATTATATGCACTAACTGTCAGACTGGATTGCATGCACATCATGTGACTTTAAAGACATTTCATTAAATCTATCAGGTTGTGTGAAGAGCGTGGCAATATGCAGGTGGCCTGTGTGTACTTTTATTTCTAGCAAACTGAAAGTTCAGAGTGCTTCGCTGCGATCTCTTGTATGAGTAACATATATTTGAACTTGTTTGAGAAGTTTACTCTGTGCTTCAAAGGAGTTTTGAATATTTACAAAGCAAGAGCAGGAGCTATAGGCAGTGATTTCTGAATCCATGTGCCGCATGTAGCAGGCATGTTTACTCAACATGAGCAAATTGAGATTGAAGAGCCTCATGAGCTCTTCTATTCCCTTTGAATTCAAATGCCTCCAACGATCCAGCTGAGGGAGGCCATACTCTAAAGTCAGTTTACCCCGCAAGATTTTGATTCATTTATTTTTCAATTTATTTCGTTTTTAAGAACAGACTGTCACTTTTTTGGCCAGTTCAACAGATTCATTAAAATTAAATCAGCTGTTCCTCATCATCCCTCCTTCACGTATCCATGAACTTTATTCTTGTTCCACCAATTCACCTGTTCGCAAAATCACTTCCTTTATTCCTTTCTTACCCTTATCCCAACCCTAACCCATGACATTTGCACTTTTAGAGCTTGTGACCATGTGAGAACATATGGTCAGTGCTTCATGTGATCATGCTAAGAGCCCAGTGGGTAGTTTGGAAAAATAGTTTTAACATACTGCATGGTGATTTAACAGTGAAGCACCCCCCAGAGCCACATGTTTCACAGAGGAACATTGAAAGAACCTGACACAAGACTGTTGCCAGGGTATGCAATGCTCCGTGTTTGACTTCAACCTGTACGTTTTTTTTTTCCTTTATACATTGAACAAATTTTGGATCATCAAAAATTATTTTAATAACTTTTAATAATGAGAGTCTGTAGATGATCTGTTCAAAGTTGCAGGTCAGATTAACAGCTGGAGATGAATAAGAAAAAATAAGGGAAAAAAAATGTAGGTCCCTCATATGTCGCAAATTTGTGGAAAAAAATACAAGAGAAAATGGGTGTGGCCTACATGACGAGGTTCAGCTGAACTCAGGGATCACATGCAGGATTTTGAATGTGCAGTGTACAGTGCTGAAGTCACTGAGGTAAAACATCTTCACTTTGATTATAACACTCACTTACATAACTTTTGCAGTGCTTTGTAACCTGCACCACCCCCCTTAGCAAAGAATATTATAATAATAACAATGATGAGGATAAAAAAAAAACGTCCCTGCAGCACCAACACACACATGCACACACATGCACACACATTCTACATGACAGCTCTCTCCCCCACAATCCAGCTGACATGAGAGGAGCTCCTCCAGCCCTCCCTCTCCTCTCAGCCACTTTCTTTCTGGTATGTTTTTATAACTTTGAACGAAGTCAGAGTGAATATCAGCCCACTGATGATGAGCATCTCCCGTGAGTCACCAGGAGCCCATTTTACCACCATGAGTAGATGTCTCTGGGAAAAAGTTTCCATAATGAGATTTTTAATGATGCGTTTGTTATAAAGTCTTTTCGACTGTTCACAGAACCTCATGTGTTTATTGGAAAAATATTTAGTAGGTTTGTAGTACAGTTAAAATTAACAGTGTAGTTATTATATTCACAAACAGGAGAGACAAACATATGTATAAATCACATATATATTCTGAGTCTGAGAGAAATATACATGACTTGATTTATAATCTAACAGAACTTGATTATCCCTGCTATTTTTTAATCTATATTTGTATGTGTTCATTTTCTAATTGTCTTAATGTCTGGACGACTATTGGACTGGAACAAAAGTTTTTGCCCTCCTCAAGATGAATTGTAATAACTTCATTGATCCCCTGACTTTACAGTGCCATCATCCCCATCATTAAAATCTGAGCATGTTTATGTGTCAGCATTCTGCTCAAAGCGGCCCTGTTCTGAAGTTCATCTTCAGAAGAGAAGAAAGCATGACTGCAGACTCTGAGGGGGGAATTCACTAGGCTGTCTTCAGGAAATATGTAGCCAAAACTAAAAAAAAGATAATAACAATCATAACAAAGTACAGTTGATTATCTCATGTGATTTTATGGAAGGTGTAGTTTAAGTAGTTCCTGCTCAGTGGAACAAAATACAGGAGAGGAGACTAGAAACGTGTTCACACTGAAGCTGCAGCTGCAGGACGGCATGAAATAAACCATGATGATATCTGTTTATATGAGTAATCATCAGTGGAAATGTTTCAAGATCATCAGTCATGCTCCATACTGTTCCATACATGTGAAACACATGTCAAAACAGTCTGGCATCAGGTCTAAATGAGCCGCTCTTCATGTTAATTTTGAGAGCTAATTAACATCTGAGGTCTCACTAAATACTCTGATTAATTAGAAAATTGCAGCGATGATAGAAATGAAACTGTTGATTTTCTTGAGCCCTCAAGACTGATTTGCCGTATGACTTGAGTCCACATGTTATATTATTGGACTGTTTGCACTGGGCAGGTTGGGCCCATGGAATTTCTGACTCTACATCTCCTGCCTGCAGCACAAATCCAGATCCATCAGACCAGGTCTTCATCTGTCCACTGTTAGTGAATCCACATGGTTTCTGTTCTTGGAGACAGGACGTGGAACCTGATGAGGTCTCGCTTTTTTTGCTCAGTACAGCTGTAAAGATTGATTATCAAAGTGACATATAGCCTCTCTCAGCTCCAACCAGTCTGTCCTGTAGTTGGGTGTAATTATAACAGGAGCCTAGTTTCAGAGCTGTATTGATGATGAACTTGATGTGATACATCTCTTTTTAAGAATTGGGTTCATCTGAGAAACAAACAAACAAACAAACAAAAAGCATTCCTCTGCATTCATTATTTTTGTCTCTTTGACTCTTTAGTTGTCTCAAGTGCTCTCCATCAAGTGTCCCTATTTTTTTTTGTTTTTTTTATAAATTCTTGAGGACAGCTGCCAATGACGATGTATTCTGAGGTGAAGCCATCATTATAAATAATCTCAAAATTGCCCTGCACCTGTCAACTGCCGTAGCGGATTCACAACTTCCCCTGGGGGGATAATGATAGCCTTGGAAACTGATAAATGTGCGGGGTGTAATCAGGTCTGCTAGCTCACACGGGCTGGTCTATTCTGGGAGGTGCAAAGGAGCCTGGGAGGGGGCCTTGACAGAGCTCAGGTGGATAAATAAAGAGAGGATCCTCTATAACCTTGTCTAGCCCTCCACTCGGCTCCTCATACAATGGAGACATTCGAGCAGTCAGGCTGAATTTCTTCTGGCTGGGAAACGGCGTGAGCCGGCAGGTCTTCACAATATTGTTCTTGTCAGGGTGCAAAACCCTCTGAAGCTGCATCAGAGCAGCTGGAGCAGCACTAAAACTCTGAAGTGAGGCCCATACTAATGAGACACCTCATGTGGGTCAGCAGGGTCCACAGAAGTTCCACTAAGTTTCGTTGTTTTTGTATGATTTTGTCTTTTTCTGATTTTCTGACTCAAGCGCTGCATCCGACATCACTGATGAGCTGCTCTTATGGACCTTTGTATATTGCTCTCAGTTATTGTCCCCACTCTATATGAGAGGATGACATGTCTGTTCTGACGATACAAGTCAGTGGTCCTGAAATGTGTGTTTCTCTTCTATAATACACATTCTACATCTGTGAGCACGCATGACGCGTGTCTACATTGAAAGTAATGCACGCAGAAGATGCTACTCTAAACAGCCCCCATGTACAGACGCTTTAACTAAGGCGGCAGCCAAAATTACTCAGGCGCGCCGCCTTGGCCTGAGATAGGCAGGGAAAACCCTGCATGTGAGCATATGAGTCCTGGAAGAATCTCATCAAGACAAGTAGGACTTCTATGGTGTTTTCAGTGCAGCACAAAACATAAAACAGAGTTTTAGCACTGACCTAGTTCAGAGAGAGCTGACTGGTTCTTGTGACCTCTCTTGACAGGATAAGCTAAGAGTAACACCTTTAAAGCTTTACAGGTTTTGAACATGATGTTCTGATTCATTTGGAGGAAAAAGAGAAAACAAAGGTTAAAATGATCACCTGTTTCTTTCTTATAGCTTTGAGATCCACATTCTCCTCCAACTTCAACCCACTAATGCTTGTGCAATCTTCCCGTGCAATGAAGTTGTTGTTTTGTTCACTTTTAATTTCACCTCCAGACAAAGAAGTTTAGATAATCTGGATACACTTGTGGAAGCTCCTTTGGTGCACAGTGAATTATCCCTTTGTCACATGGAGCTGTTGAATTAAAATGTGCCTTTTCCCCACCTCCATGTTTCCTGATGACACATCCCCTGTGATTGACTTTCCTATGACAGAGCTATAATTGCAGCACTAGCTGCAGAGTAATTATCTCTGTCATGATGAGCTTGTTGTCAGAAGTGAATAGTACAATGAAAAGCTGAGTCTCTCATCCTACTCTATTCAGTCTTTGCTCAACATTATCATTTTAGTTCACTCAATCTGTGTGCTTTTTAAACATCTTGCTGTGGCCTTTCTCCCTCACAGCATCTCCCTCTCCATTTCTCCACATCCCCATCTCTTCCTCCCTGTAACCAGAGAAGCTGCAGACTGAGACAGCCGTTTGGCTTTTCACAGGTTCAACTTGTCTAATCTGCCACTGGAATCTGAGGATCAGCTGCATCTTCAGCCGCTTATCTCACAGTTCAAATTCCACTTTCCTGTGAGTCACAGAGTTACAGTGTGTGTGTGTGTGTGACAATGATTGAGACATTCTCCAAGGAGGTGTGAAGAGTTTTAAGCACAAGTTGTGTTTAAAGAGTGTAAAAAGATGAATAGATTACAAGGTGGTTTAATGGTGGCACATAATTTATACTTCTGTGTTTTATTTGAAGTATTGACCTGTTTGTCTCTGTTTGTCTCTTTTCAGATTATCTGGCTGTGGTTCTTAATGAACCAATAAAAATAAAGCAGATTTAAGGTAAAACAAAGTTTGATGATGAGTCCAGGTGGGTGGTGTTGGTGACTGCTTCGCTGTGACATCACAAAGTCACATTAGTTCAAACGGCTGGTTTCTGAATACAGTGTGTGTGCATTTCTCTGTGGACTGAGGCTTTGATACTTTCACAGTATCAAAGTAAATTCTTCATCAAAGAACACTTAGACGTCAACCTTAATACTATATCAACCTTTAAGTCTTCACTTTTATCTGCTGTCACTGTATGAACACTACACATCAGATCACACCTGTTCTCACATCAGTTTGTTTCCAGTTGCATAAAAAAATAAAAAAAACTAACTGCATGATAGCAGTTGATGCTATTTTTCTCGCATCAAAATTTCCACACATGAACGCTGGTTTTTGAAGACACTATGAGTTTTACTTGGTGGTTTAGTGGTGATGACATTAAAACTTCCCAGTGCCCAGTATGTGTGAGCTTTTATTTGATTTCCTTGTAATGGATCCAGTCTTCATCTCCTGACATTTAGCTCAGTCGCAGGGCAGGATAACCATTAGCTTTTTCCATTTTCTTAAACTCAGCCCCTGGCACTGCTATGTGAGTATAGGCAGTGTTGCTATGAGGTCAACAACCAAATTTTATAATTCAAAACTTCCTATTCAATAAAAATCAATAATGTTTATGAGTTGATTTATTATTATAAATAACACAGATATACTACTCACTTGTGGTGACTTAAAGACCGGGTAAAGCAAACTCAGCAATTTTCCTCTTAAAAACACCCTGTGATGTTTGCTCTTGGTTATAAAAGAGTCTCATATTAATGTGGATGAATCATCATTACCCACACTTGTTTGTGTGTCCATTTTCGATAAATATATTGTTTTATCTTTGTAGTTATTTTGATATTATTATTTAGTGGTCGACTCGCCCAGCATTGCCTCAGAAAGACAGAGAGATTTGCTGCAAGTGACAGCAAAGAACGCACAGAAAATGAACAGAGTGAGAAGCTAGAGCACACTAGCATCTGTGGTTTCTTGCTCGTTCTTGAGTCTGGTTTAAATCATCTACGTACTTTGCAGCTACCTTGCCGTTTATGTGTTTTCCACGTCACCTGTGCATCTTCCCTGGATATCATAGTATCATAGAATGGTAACGTTAGCTGATCCACCTGATGACGGTGTAAAGAAACCGTGAATTGATTTTGTTAAGAGAAGCTACTGTGGAGAAAGTCACCACCAAAACCCGCCTCTGCAGTCTCCACTTTACCGAACTATCAAGTTCACCAACTATCACCAGGTAATTGGTGAATTCCTGAAGAGCCTGTCGGCACTCGTCAGTGGGGCCAAACCGACCCTCCCACCTTCCGGCTTACATCCTCACGTCCCACCTGCAGCAGGTGCCACCATCACCGCCACCAGCATTACGTGCCCACTACAGAGTGTGTGCTCATGTCATAATATCTGTATAGTTTCCACACGTCCGTTTGGGTTGGTCAGGCAGGAGAGAGAGAGAGGAACAACCTACAGTGAAATGCCCAGATGTTTTTTAGTCCCAGTCTTCTTCTGGCACTGGTGACTCAAACACTGCACATTACTGATAAAACGTCCATTGTTAGGTTGTACACCTGCCGTTATGATGAATGCAGTAGTGCGGGGCTGGACCTCTCCCGCTGTGGGGCGTGGTTTCCATGCCATCAGCAGACACAACCCACCGTCCTGAGGCAGAGAATGCTGCTCATTTCTTCACAACTTTGAAGCATTATTTTATGTACTTAGCAACTGTTTTGGTCCCTCAAATTTGACAGGGCGGTTAATAATATGTTTTTCTGTGGCAATATTAAATCAAAACACATATTTATTTTTGCTTTACCCGGTCTTTAAAGACATTTTAAGAAACACTTAATTTAAAAGTGAATATTTGGGGCCACTCTTTGAGAAAAGCTGGTGTAAAGAATGTTGATAAAACACAGACTGAGATCAAACTAAACACAAATTCACACACATTCAGCAGGTTGCATTTAGAAAACAGCACATTAAATCTGGAAACTTTGTGTCTTGTGGTGCCATCTTTTTTTTTAATGAGGATGCAGCGCTGTGTTGACTTTGAAAACATGAAGAGCCCTGTCACAGGAGCAGAGTGGTGGGTCTGGGGGCGTCTCCAGGTGCTCCTGCTATTTTGGTCCACGTAGGTGTAACGGCAGAAAGTGGAGAAGGGCTCGGTGAAGGTGAACACACACTAGAGGGGGTGGTGATTAATAAACACACTCTTCCCCAATTAAATCAGTGGTCTCTCTGCTGTGACACAGCTGAGCCAATCACGGTGACACAAGGTGACAGCTGACGCTTTGGCAGGAAATCTTTGTTGTCAGGTAACTGGTGCAAAACACAAGATATATACATGATATAAAAATAATTACAAGTGGATGTGCATCTATCTATCTATCTATCTATCTATCTATCTATCTATCTATCTATCTATCTATCTATCTATCTATCTATCTATCTATCTATCTATTGATCTGACACCTTAGTTGCAATATCATGACTTTTCTCAAACAAGGCAGGGTATAAACCTGTTATATGACTGAAGAATGTACATGTTAACGATACACCTTGTCTTCATTGATTCACTAATCTTCAAATTCTTTTGTGTGCATGACTAACAATGGGGTGAATATTCTGCTGAAAAATACCAATACCAATAGCAATCTGCAAAAAATACCAATGTGCATGTGTGTATGTGTGTCTGTGTCTGTGTGCTCAGTCTTCTCCTCCTATACTCTCGTGGTGTTCCACAGGCTGAGGTTTAGTGAACAGAGCAGCAGTCAGACCACATCAGCACAGGGTGAAACTACAACACCGCAGAGAACCACTGCACCAACAACTCTGCGAGGACGAAACACATTCGACTGCTCCCACACGTAGTCAAAACAAGTTTGCAAAATGACGGACAGTGTAGATTGTAATGTCGCTTTTGTGACACTATCGTATCGTTTTGTGCAAAT
>OMNW01000120.1:12968-28786 GCA_900303245.1 Selene dorsalis | reverse complement strand
ACCAAGTTTATATAACAACCTGCATTCACTGCAGAGTTCAAGTTAAAAGTGAGAGGCTCAGCTCCAAGTGTTTAGTCTCATTTGGCCGGCGTGTGTTCCAGCACAACAAGCCAAGTACATGGGCAAGCACTGTTAAGGAAAAATAGTTATGATTTGTCCTGCAAAATATCAGTTGAAGTAAAACAATTAATTCAAGGATAAAAATCAGCTGATGTGTGAGTCAGCAGAAAAAGTGTGTGTGTGTGATAGCGTAATGATGATAAAAGTGTCAGCTGTGGCATGATAGTGGATGAGTATATCCGGGCTATCGATAAATAAACGTGTTCAGTGAAGGCATCACTTCCAGCGTGAACAATGGCAGTCCGGTTTGTGTTAATAAACGATAAGCAGTTCATCAGCCAAACTTTTACATTTTGTTCACATAATGAAGACGGAGCTCTCGCTGTGATAACTGAAGAAAATCCATTGTGGATGTAACAAGTCATTTAATATGGGATGATTTCATTCCTGCTTTGTTCTTGATGCTGACATGAATCCATAAAATGCAGGGGACACGATTATACTTTCTGAGAAAGTTTAGCTCCTGATTCTTCCGCCTCCCCCCTCCTCTCTTTCACCCCTCCTGGCTCATCAGCATGCCGACTCGCTCTGCCTCCCAGTGCTTGGATACGCCCTTATTTGGACCCAAGGTTAGCTCTCTGACATTTCGAGCTGATTAAGAATTTGCCTGGGCTGTAACCTTTGCGTGGCGTGAATCTGGCTATCATTGCATTAGTGCCTCCATTATCATGCAGTCACATCTAATCTCACCTGGAGCTCGGGGCCTTCCTCATAGATGGGAAGGGAGCTAAAAGCCTCTTAATGTATGTGGCCGTCATTTGAATACAGCTCAGACTCACAGATAGGATTCAGGGCGAGGTGTTTAGCCAAGGCCAAATTGCATTAATGTGATTAGAAAAAAGGGATTTCTAATTCCTGGCTGAATTGCACCTCATTTTCCTTCCGTTTAATAAGCTAAATGTGGAGGGGGGCTGCATGGACCTCCTCTTGCATGCAGAGGCTCATAGAATATTATACTTCCCCTTTAAATTACAGATGTTTAAATCCTGACATGTTGAATATATCACTATATCAACTTACAAAAAGTCACCACCGTGCTGTGCTTCCACCCTAAAAACAGTTCTCAATATAACCAATAGAAATTCCTTAAAGGAAGTTAGAAAAAATAGTGTACATTAAAATCACTAATTTACTTATAGGATTTTAATTTGAAACTACAGGGAATATTTTGGGCCATAAAACACTGATAGAACTAAACACATTGTTTAAGGAGTGAGAATAGTATTTTAAACAGAGACAGTCAAGTCTGTTGTTGAGTTTAATAGCAAACCACTAGACTCAGAATTTAATTATTTCCAGTAGACTTGGCTGATAAAACAATAACAATATGTAGCAGCAGCAGACACTTCATCAGTGCCGCGAAGGAAACTGTTTGTGAGAGAGTCTGATAGTTTCACACTTGCATGAACTAACACTGAGCATCCTCCCTGGCTGGCTCACAAGCAACCAATTATATCATCTAATAATGGAGCGTGTTGGTAGTGATGAACAGCCAATCAACAGGTTCGTTGTTTGGTTTTGCCAAAAACATCAGAGGTGGAGTAAAAAACAGTGTGTATCCCAGGATGCAGTCAATGAAAGCGTTGGTCTTTGTAGATGGAGTAGATGGCAAACCTGGACTGAAATGAGGCAGTGTGGTCTATGGTAGAAATCTGGTTGCATCACCAACCGTTGTATCTTAAGACGATTATGTCCTTGACAATACAATATCTATTTCCCCAAAACTCAAAGTCATAAGGCCCATCAGAGCTTTTCCACAGAGCTGAAAAACACGAACATGACAAGGCTTTTTGTCAGTGTTGTTTTCTGGCATATTATCATGACTATTTTTTGACTGGTATGCAATTAGTTTTTCCATTAGGAATCCACCAGTTGAATCCATTACGTGTCCAAGAGAAGAAGGATGGGGCTTTGGATTGGGACAACCTGGTGGTGTCGCTGAGGAAATTTACTGTATTAACCCCTTCAGGTGTTTGCCTTTATTTCAGCCAAAGTGAAAAAAAAGGTATGAAAACTGCAGAGAGAGAAAGGAGTGCCACACACCAAAGGGCCACAGGCTGCTGAGGCAAAAACTAAACCTTTAGAGTACTCTACCCAGGTCAGCTATAGAGCACACACAGCAAAAGTCACACACATTTCCTGCTTTGTCTCTCACACTGCAGCTTACTGCGTCTGTCTGGGATATGTAAAAGTAGCTTTTATTCACTTCAACTCAAGAACATAATCTATTTTAACTACTAATGACACATAAGCTCCCAGTCAATGTCATTTACAAGACAGGGCTCCAGACTGCTCCTAAATGGGAGCAATTTGCCCCTAGAATTTGAGACAGCACAAGTAAATTTTTCATTTATTGCACATGTGCAACCAGTAATTTTACCTTCTTCTTTTTTTTACACTGGTGAAATGTGGAAGGGGCAACTCAGTAAATCTGGAATCTGTCATTACAGGTGGTAGGCCAATGTGTGTGAGGATCATGAATGAAAAGGAAATAAAATGTGAATATTTGCCTTGCAAGTCAATTTATGTCCCTAAATTTTCTGCTTGTGCTCCTAAAATTTTAAGTTAGGGGCCATTGTAAAAAAATGTTAGTCTGGAGCCCTGCAACATGTTGGAACAGATTTCTGCTTCACATAATTACAGAAGTTTCTAATTAGCTGCACAAGCCAAACACATGAATGAATAACAAGGGTCCACAGACTCCCTGTGGGTTTGGTGTTTTGGATGCAAGGGAAAAAAGAAGCCTCAGAAGCACATATATCTGTCTCTGCTCTTATCTTTCAGTTCTCCTTCAAATGACTCTGATTAATGTGGAAAGTTCAAAGTTGAGAGAAGCTGTGACTCCTATCTGCTTCACTTGTCTTTTTTACCTCCACTTCAGTCACTGAGAGATAAAGTGCCCTGCTGCACTGTTCTGCCTCCTCCAGCCTCACTTTCATCTTTGTTGTCTTTTTTTGTAGGCGGTGGGTGCATGTGCATGAAAAGTGTGTCTGTAACCCGTCTGTGTGTTGGTCGGATGGTCTTCTTTCTGTAACAGGTTTTCATTGTATAGCACTTACACTGTAATACACTGGACAGTATGTGACTGTATTACAATTCTCTACTGAATTACAGTCCACTGAGATTACAGTTTACTTAATTTTTTTTTTTTTTTTTTTTATTATAACGACCAATATGACACAATGAGGCAATGAAGTGGTCCTTTAAAAGTTGAAGCATGAACCATTATCAATGTCTTTAGGAATATAACTTGAAAGAAATGAAATGAAATGAAACTAAATTAAATTGAATACTTGCACAAGCAAATTCATATTGGTAAGGGAATATCCATGTTTCTCTACATTACAGTTTAAAAAATATAAAACTGTGGTGACATTTAGCCCATGTGAAAAAGGGGTTTGATCAGAGCACACGGACACAAACACACACCTGCATCACCACAGTGAGCACGTCCACATGGAGTCACAGCACACATGCAGAAGAATAAATCTAAAAACCATCATTACAGCAAAAAACAGATGTTGCATGTGACATACTTGTGTGACTTTTCTCTTTCACTAATGATTTCTTTACTCAGAGTATGTTGCTCGCTTACTCCAGTTGTATACATGTGGGTGAAGGTCAGTGCTGCAGGTTACAGAACTACATAGTCACAACACAGCTGTTGTTGGCAGAGTGTGTGAGGCTCACATTAGAGAAATGAAGCGGCCGTGCCGTCACTGGAAGCAGATGTTGGGAGGCAGATTCCCAGAGGGCAAAGAGGATTAGCAGGTGAGGAGCAGTGCTCTCTGCTGCTGCTGTTATCTTGGCTTTCTCTGGGGTATTATTGCTCCTGACAGGATGTCACTTCCAGCTCTGACATGTTACCCCAGCATGGGTCCCTGAAATGAGAACACAATTTGTTTGGGCTGGTTGTACAGAACTGGATACAGCAGCTGTATCTATAATTCTTTGTATAACCGAGGAGCATCAACACTTCTGATGTTTTGCTGTTGTGATATTTTGTCTTACCAGTACAACAGATGTATGCATTTAGCAACAGGAATATGAAGAAAATGCAGCCATGCTAGTGACTCAGGGAGGCTGGTTTGGTGCAACAAATGTAAAAATGGTGGTTTTGAACATAGTAATATTGCTGATGGTATTTCATTACATTGGAATCAAATGTTGACCTCATTCAGGGAATGTCAGGAACTTCAGGACCTAAGTGCAGACAAAAAAACCTGAAACTCTGCAAGTAGAGTTCAGTGATTCATTCCACAAAGAAAAACTCCAAGACCCTGTGATGAAATGTAGAGAAGTGAGGTTGGGAAACAAAAGGCAAAGAATTAAGTACAAGGGGGGACATCACATTTGCATGAGAATAGCAGTTGTTGTTTTCATTTGGTTTTTGTTTGTTTTTTCATACTGCAGGCTAGATTCAGGCTATTTGTGGATTGTTTCCATCAAATTATATCAAATTAGTACAGAATTACACAGAAGGATAAAGGATGTGAAAGCTGCTGGGATGCCAAGGTTCACCAAACTGATGTATGCCCAGAACTCAAAGCTTTTTTTCTTTCAGACATCTAGGGAAAGTACAGAGAGAGTCTCCTTAGCTTGAAAGAACAAAACTGGACAACTTTGTTGATATAGTGATTCAAGCTAGGTTTTTACCCAGCTATGAAGCTTCATACTAGCTGTGCCAGGGACCACAGTGATTCCCTGATCAGTATTTAACTGCAGGAGGTTCTGGACCATGCAACATCTGAGGTCATGGATACAGATAGACATATGGGTTAAAAGATACAATTGAGTTTCATCTGCATAAGAATGAAAGCTTACATTAAATGATGGAGCAGGATAAAATGTAGCAAGAACAATATATACTGTACATTTTGACACAGTGTTTTAATTCCTGAACTGTTAATGCACATAAAGTGATTTTTTTTTCTTCCTGAGGATGGACAGGCCACAGTGCAGATCCTCTAGTATACAGCTGTTCCTCCACTCACATCACAGACTGCCATGTTGCATTGTGTGTTGTGGTGTGTAGAATGTAGTTTGCAAAGCTTCAAGGTAAACACGGGCAAACAGTGCTCTGGACTGGCACTTCAGTGGCTACAGATTTTTTTTTTTGTTTGTTTGTTTGGATTGTTACAGGTAAGTGTAAAAACTCACATGGATCTACGATGTCTATATGGATCATTTCTACACCAACAACTCACTCCGCTGTCTGAAGAAATCCATGCACTGTCCTGCACACAGAGTCAATTTCATGATCAGCAGAGCACTGCTATTGATTCACTTTTATAGTCTTTTCTTTTTCAATTCCCCTCTGCACCACTAATGTAACTGACGTCAGGTTTCAGTGTTAATTTATAGTGTATATTTTAGTCAATCTGCTGCAAAACTCATGTAAACACATTTACAGTGTGTTTCATACAGTTAATTAGTTGCACATGTTTTGCCACATAGTTAACAATTGTCATGTTTAGGCTTACAGAATGATTCTTAACATATTTACATAGCATATATACAAGATTAAATATTTACATACATCTGCATCTTTAAAAGTAGATATAGTAACCTCCTTCTGAATCCATCAGTAGTTTTACCTCTATTTGCTTAAGCCCCTCTTGCCTCTGATTGGTTCGTTTAGGAGCATGCAGCTTAAAGACAGGATATGTTGTAGTGAGGCAGAGTAAGTGTGGAGAGCTGTTGCTTAAAAAGGTTAATCTGTCTTCATCCAGCTGTTGCTTTCCTGATGCTAATCCCCTATATCAAACCCTCACACTAGTTATATCATGACATTGGCTCAGCTGATGGAAACAAATGGCTGCAGCACTTCAAATACCTAAATCTTAAATGTTTGCGGGCCAGTTCTCATGCTTCACTGACACAGAGAGAGCACTCTGACCCAGAGGTCACACTACACAGAGCCCAGTTAGGTCCAATCAGTCAGAAAAGACTGCAGTGTCAATCACCGTCCTGCTGCCCGTCCCACTGTGTCTGTCCTCTGAAAAGACACAAATTAATAATTCAAGGTCATCTCCATATCTCCAGGTCATCAGGTCATTTCCTTTTTCAGTGGGTGGAGGTTATGTGTGTGTCTGTGTATGTGCGTGTGTCTTTCTGTTTTGTTATCAGCAGAGATGAGATTACAGTTTAGTGTGAAAGAGGAGAGAAAGCTCAGACAAAGCCAGGCCTCTGTTGCCCCTCTTAACTTACGGGCTGTCCTTGGGGTGAAGTCAGTTAGTCTGGCCTACTGAATGTGAGGCTGTCTGCACAACAAAGGTATCAGTTTCAGTCAGAGGTGACCATCAACATGTCTCCTTAATGAGTTTGACATTGGCATGGACACTCTGCCAGGAGAGAGTCTGAGTGGAAGTGCTCACAGAGCAGCGTTTAGAGATGACAGGTCTTTCCTTGCTGTCAATCACAACGGGCCCCTGTATCAGTATGCACTGCAGATACTGTAGACCTACAGCAGGGTTACCATATATAATGGACTGACATGCACAGTGGGTCATTTGCTATTATCTCTGGGTACAGCTTGAGTTATGTGTAAAATGGTAAATCTTAACACAGAGGATAGTTTTGAGATGTTTCATTTTAGTATCTCTAGGACCAGGAACTTGTTGTTTTAGGGGTGTTTTAGGCCATTTGGCCTTTGGAGTCATGATGCCTACAAATAAATAACTTGAATTTCTGATTAGGCCAACGACTACCAGTCTAAAGTGTAAGAACTGCTCCATTGACACTTTTCAAGGGGAACTACGATTGAAGTTGATTTTACTCTGTTTTGGTCGCTTCTTTCTCTACGGAGCTCCCCCTACAGTCTTGGAGTGCATATTTTCACAGTCATAAACTCACAACTAACCTTCCTCCTTCCCCCCTCGGCCATGTGCATTTGTTTTCAATGAAGCTGGCAGGTCATGGTGACTGGAGGGTGAACATTTTTTTTCAATGCATCACAGCCAGGGAGGGGTTGTGAAGCACCTGTCTGGATATCCCATATTAAATCAGACAAGTCGTCCTGTTTATATTTATTTGACCAAAACTCTGGACCTCATAATTGTAAAAAGATGATTTGCCAAAATCATTTAAATCTCATTTGGGTCTATTATGATCATTTGGGTCAAACTTGGGAAAACTGCTGGTGTGATAAATGACCACACTGAGACAGGTTGTGTTATTATGAATGCACCTTTGCAGAGGCGGTGTCTGAGCTGAGGTTATTAATTTCAACAAAACATTCAGACGTGAAACATGTTCTGATTTGCAAATTAATTTTGAACATGATTCAGCAAATTAACATTTTCATTTATTTTTCCACCCTTGTTTGGGACCTTTCTGATACAGTCTCTCTCTTTGACAAACAAGAACAACAAAATCAGACACCACAAGAGAGCAGTATTTTAATTGATTTCATTTCATCAGATTATTTCAATATAATTTGAATGCTGAGTGGAAACAGGGAGGCATCTACAAAGGGGAGGATTACTCTATGTTAATGACAGTAGGTCTTTTTTCATTAACTCAGCGACATGTATTCACAGGGACTGTTTAAGGTCAGTTTCATCTTTTCAATGGCTCATCTTGGAAAAAGAAAATAATAATAGTAATCTGTAACTAATAATTGCAGCTTTCCCCCATTCTTTATATCCCCCTTTTGCAAGTTCTACTGTATGCCATATAAATGTTCAACATTTGTGTGAAGGTTTGTAATAATTGCTGTGGTTATGGCTGTCAAGGGTTGTGTAACCTTTGATCTTTGACCATTAAAGTCTTAAATCTTCTTAAATCCAAATGAATGTTTCTGTCAAATTCGATGGGAAGAGTAGCATTTCATATGGTTAACCAAAGATACTTGTTGAAATACAATTTTCAAAATCACAAAAATTGATCCAGGTGATTGTTGTCCAGACATCCATGGTTTCAGTGCACATAGAAGCTGCTAACAGTTATGTAACATGTAACATTATAAGGAGTTATAATGAAAACTTAATTCTTCATTAAAACCGAGGCAGTATTCATGATTAGTTGTGCTGCTCAGAGTAAAGTGTCATGTCATTATTCACAGTTGTTGGGAGGAGCAGAACAAAGGGACCGTCTTAAAAGTGAATGCACAATGGTCAGGTGAGCTCCACAGTTTTCAGCAAAACTCATTCATCTCACAGACATGGCGCTTTCTTGGATGGTGTGCAGGGGGTGTCTTTTTAATGAATCAGAAAACATGGCTCAAATTTGTTTCACTCTAAGTGGAGCATGCCAAGAGTGGAGTGAAGAGTTCCTGTTCTCCCCCGAGTCAACACTGCTTTAATGTTTGTGTTTACAGGCAGAATTTAAAATACAAACAGCAACAGCATTTCTGTTTTTTTTGTTTTTTTTTCCTCTGTTTTACCAACCCACAGCAGTGGACTGATTAAGTTCAAATGAAGTTGGAAGAAATGATTGTAATTGTAAGTTGTTCTTCTGTAACAAAAAACTCTAACTGAGGGGCGCAAAGTGCGATCTTTTGTGTTTAACCTCTTATTTATTGAGGGTGTTTCCATGTTGCTGAACACTGTTTCTGGGTTGTGCTGCATTTGTTCATTTAATACCATAAATGGCAATGTTGCAAGATGAAGTCATAGGTTATTCCTTAACATTAAATTTAAAGATTGAAATATATTTCAGGTATTCGATATGTTAGGGCATGTTGCTTTACAGAAAACCAGAACCTAAGGTGTTTTGCACTTCGATGCTCGGGTACACTCTTGATGATGACGACCAGTCATCAGCACCAGTCCAAGGATAATATTATTATGTAACAAAATAAACCAATTTTCATTCCTGATTTGCTGAAGCCATTTTTATATTGTGGCTTTAATTCAATGGCTTGTAGCATCAGACATGTAGCTGAAACCACTCAGAAAACCACCAAACTCAGTGCTCAACATATTTATCTGTAATGCTAGGTTCATATTTTCCTAGAATGTACCAAAACTGCACTAATGATACAACTGAAGCCTGCTGTGACCTCTCACTGGCTGCTCACACCAGAGCAGGAGACCACTATTGTGAACATGAGCTGTGTTTCCACTGTGGGAGGTAAAGAGAACTTCACAGGAACCATACTCTCACTTGGTCCTCTCGTCCGCTGTGTCTCCACGGACGAACTCCTGAGGTGATGTTCAACAATTTTTGATCATTGCACAGTCGGTATGCGGCAGTTTTCTTTTTTTTTTTTTTTTTTTACTGGTCTTGTTGTTGTTGTTTTTCCAGCAGTATAGACACTTTCTACTAATGCTAGTTTTTAAAAATACTGTTGCATAGTTGTCTGTCCACTTATCATACATCCTTTACTTCTGTTATCAATCATCTTTCACTGACTTATTGTGTTTTTTCCAGCTGTATAGACACTTTTTTTAATAATGCTGGGTTTTAAAATGTCACTTATGTTATTTTATTCTCTCAGCTTCACATCCCGCTTTGAGTGCGTGCAGTCAGCACAGAGTAAACCTCAAGCTCCACTTAGGAGTTTTTCAGGGCCGCTCTGAGTACCTGCCCCGAGGCAGGGACTCATTTAGTCCCCAGGAGATGGTCCTTTGGGGGCGGTTCCTACAGTGGAGACACGCACCAACAGCCCCAGCCCTGTCAAATTACCCCAAAGTTCATGCAGTGGAAATGCCACTATGTTGGTGGTAAACAACAGAATGAAGCAGTAAGTAGAGTACAACAACTGATGTTGATACTTTGGTTTATTGACAACACAACATTAAATCATCAAGTCGAACATCTTCCAAACATTTCATACCAACATCATATTACCATAGAATACAGACCTTCCTGTTGTGACCAAAACCCAGTGTCTGTATAATGTCAGCCAGTGGTGGGTTTTGACATCAACCTCAATTTGACCTCCAGCCAAAATTTAACTTCTGTCCAAAACTAGTGTTGTTAGAGTACAACAGCTTTCTGGTGGTACATCAATGTCTGCTGCCAACTGAGGTTGTTATCGTTGTTATCGTGACCACCATCCCCTCTCACATGCTTCTCCTCTGAAGAAAAACAATCAGAAGTAACAGATCAGTTGACCTATGTCTTTGTTCAGTGATTTGCCACGCTAGATAAATGCAACCTGGCAGCACAAAAAAAGTCACTCTCTCGGAGGAGAAAGAGAGCCCACCTGTGGTTGCACACCCATTGTCACCTGTCATTCGGAGTCAGCATAGGCTGGGTGACAGTACTTGACAGCTGCAGTTCAATAAAGATTGATGGAAGGAGCAGTGATTGTCAGCAAACTGAGTCATAACACACCATAAACTCACCTGTCACCTCCGTACTGATGACTGTGGAGTTGTCTGAGGTCATTTACTTCAACAGCTCTTTGGAGTATGTTCCCAAAAATGAAAGTCAGTCATGAAACAATCTCTATTCTTGATTGTATCTCTTCACCCCAACCTCCGGAGTCTTTGCTTCAGCTGAATGTTGCCTGTATGGTTTTACTTTGTTTTCCTTTCTCGGGGCCAGATCTTTAGATTGTGTTGGCCTCTGTGAGGCGGATGTCAAGTGTGTGAGATTGTTTACTTGTCTGGTAGAAACAGAGCCAGGCCTCATGGATGGACCAGTTGGTTGTGGTAAAACTGGTTCTACTTGTGGTTGTTTTGCATTTCCTTACATGAAGTGTCTACTGAATTTATGAGTTTATTATAATCTAATTTTGATACTTTGTGCATATTTTCTGCACATTTGTTTTGCTGCAAGTTGGTTCTGAAGTGATTTACTGACTAGCACACCTGTAATCAGTGTAATTGATAGCTATCATAACTGCAACCTATTCTAATCTGACTATAAACGTTGATGATTTGAGTCTTTCTAGATCAGAGATCGACTTTCTTCACCAGAGTGTTCCCATGATGAAGGTGCTGATGCTGCTGTCAGTGATGGTCACTTATCTCCATGTGACAGCAGTCATCACTGTATCCATCAAATGAGAAAAAAAAATAGATGCAATATGAAGTCCCTATAGGATAGAGGCTGGAGGACAGGTGAGTTAAGAAAAATGCTGCTGACAGTTCATTAACAAAAAACAGGAGCAGCACCTGAACACTGAGGCATCTCACTGTGAAGAATAACATGTTGCATGAGGTACAGAATAACCAGGGTTTGATCCAATCATCAATCATTTTATAGCTGTTTTTTTTATCTCTGCGGGAGGCACACAGTGAGATAGACTACACCATTCACACCTGTATGTACTGTAGGACATGCAATAACATGAAACCCACAGTAACAAAGGAAAAGAACACAGAAGACGCTGTAAGAATGACAGGAGTGAAGCTTCTGGGCTTGTTCAGTACATTTTTGTTTGTTGTCAAATCTTTGGTTAAAAATATTGTTTGACTTTAAAGTGCGATGCTACACAGGCTACAGTTTTCTTAAAGTCACAGTCAGTAGCCTTCAGGGCATCTTAATCTTTTGTAGTGTGATATGTTTCAAAGAGGAACAGAATATGCGAACAAGGTTTAATTACAATATGGATTTGATTTTTCTTTTCTCTCTCTCTCTCATTTTTAAAGGTGAAAGAAGGTGGTGAGGAGTCTAGTCAAAAAGAAACAAGCTGCTATCCTTAAAAAGGCTTTTTTTATGATGTATCCAGGGATATTGATTTGATACAATGGTATACTACAGGAAAAAGTGGAAGATCATTGCATCTAAGCTACAAGAACCACTGAATGTTGAACCAGTAGTCCAACTTGAATAACCACACAGGTTGTTTTTTTCTCACTCTGATACAACCCATAGGGGTGTCTCCTAAAATAGCCGCTCCACAGTAGCATGTATATACAGCCTTGGTTGTCACAGTTACAGTAATAATGACTTGGTTGGTTGGTTTGGTTAGGTTAAGGAAAATCATGTTTTGGATTAAAATGAGTACATCTCCATCATTTAAGTCTTTGCCATGGTTACAATATAATCTCCCACTGTCAGAGGAATCAAACGCCGTTCTCCTGTGTGACATTCATCCATTTAGTGTGACCCCCTCCTGATTGGATTTTGTCCCTCACTCTCCTATTTCTAGTGACAGATGAAATACACTAACTCTGCATAATTGGTCCTGGAGATCCCCCGCTGTTTTTTGTGTGTGTGTGTCTTTATGAATAGAAAGCAAACTGCTGTGTTTATCAGATTCAAGCTCTTTTCACATGCGCACACACAGGGACACATACACTGTGGATGTGCCTCTGATAGGCCCCACAGGTTCCACATCTCTTAATCCAGCTGAAAACAGAGTAAACAGTGAGCGGTCACCAGGCAACAGTGTAGCCACCACAGCCACGTAGCTCTGCCTCTCCTGGGAGAGGCTTTCAGGGCCTGTGATTCAAGTTTGCTTCCTCTCACAGCAATTGTTCTGCCGCTCATCCACAAAAAGCTGTAACAACAGAAACTAAATTATTTATCGCATTCAAAGCAGACGACATTCACTGAATATTATTTACAAAAGAGAATAATGCAGTTCAGAGGCTTATAAAGGCATAAACAGCCGAAATCTCTATGAGGCACTTTTTGTTTTTATCTTACAGTTACACAAGTGTTTTCCTGCAGGAAGACACTGACAGTGCTTTTAAGAGCAAAGCTGGTCAGGTGACAGAGCTGATGCAACTTGTCCAAGCAGGAAACAAAAGTGAGAGGCAGACTGCTTACCCGCTGGCAACAAACAGAGACATCACCACTTAGAAGCTGCAGAGATAGTTGCTGTCATCTGCTATATTATTAGTATATGTGGTGTATATGGATTATATATTATAATTTTATTTCACATTTAAAATAAACCACCGAAGAATTGAACATGAACTGGCAAATAAAGAATAAATAAAGATAGATCAATTCATCTGAATACTCAACAGTCCTCTTTACTTCATTTATGACCAGGTAAATGTTTTAAAAAGGCCCCCCAGCAGCCACTCATTGACAAATAAAAACCAGATTAACCTCCCATTAGGAGACTTTGGGGTTTGGGGACAACACAACTGCACTGCAGTCTGCATGTGAGACGTTTAGGGAACCAATGGTGCAGTTTTAATGGGCTTGCTAAATGCTAAAGTCTAATGAACATAGAATCCAAAGAATTACACACATTCTCACACAGACTTAATATAGGATAATATGATCCTAAATATCATCGTAGCCGTGACTGTCAAGCCTTTCCTGTTATTCTGTTAATGGAGCATGACAATGATAATGTTTGACTGGGGGCAACCACAGACAAAGCCAAGCTTTAACCCAGCAATTATTCACTCTGGAATTACCATCCTACAACAGTTTAATGGTGTTCATTTCTATTTTAGAATTTCTTAAATACAAATGAATCTATTTTTTGTCTTCCAGTAATGGTGCTGGTTTTCACTCTTCCTTTTCAGTGTTTCTATTTTCTGCTGCAATTCATGCCACATTAACCTGATGGTGACTGAAAGTCTTGAATATGATGTTCATACATTAACATGTTTTGTATATGATAATACCATTTTTTCTTTTCTGGTCCTCAAATGATCCCAGATAAATCACAGCCAGGACTTTTACATTGCCACATTGTAATTGATATCATTTCCCCATAATAATAACTCACGCTGTCGCCATAATTAGTTAACTGTGTTTAATCACACGCAAAATTGATCCCTGGATAAGTAATGTTTCTAGAAGTTCCTTTCCAACTGTGATTCTGTGGCCCATGCATTTATAACTGTGTTGTGCTAATGACTGTGCTCATGGTGACTGTGTGGTAGGCAGCGGGGGGTCTGGCTATGAGCTATTCTCATGTCCCAGCACCACAACACAGCAGCTCAATGCAGCCCCCAGTCTTTATCAATAATTCCCTTTGCCTTGTGCCACACACCTTTGAAGGAAACAATCAGGTGAAGCTGGCACAGAGAGGCCTGCGTGTCATCAGAGCAGCAGCCCTCTATTCCTCTCTCCCTTCCTCCTGTTTTTCATTTCTTTCTTTATGCTCCCTGTCTTCCCCTCCATCTCCCCTCTGTCTCTGCTAGTATCAAAACACGCAGAAGTCTAATTAATTAGTCCCATAAGACCCGGACCAGTCTGAGATAACAGGCGGCAGGCACGACTTCCTCCTCACGCCCAGACTGCTGCTTAGTTTTGCAGACCTTGTGATGCTGCAACTTCCTCAGCTGAGGCCTTTTCCCTCTGTCTCTTTGACTTCAGTCAGACACATGGACTCATTAAGTGTTGCAGTGTCCTGCAGCTGTTTTTGCTCTGTTTTCTCTGTCTTTATTTACAGGCTGATGGAACAGTCACCTTGTGTCCTATCATTGTTTTTGTTAGTCCTATTTTTTATTTATTTCTTTTGGAGACACAACACAATGTTTGTACTCTCCTCAGGTCAAACGGTCCCAGCGGAGCTTTTTTGGACTAGACCTGCTCTGACATTTGGTAGAATATTGTGATACAATTCATCATGTGATATTTTTCTGATACTTTCATTATATCACATTTAGTCAAACTCTTGTCACTGCTTTGCTGACTGTACATTGTCCCTTTGCAAAACTATTTTCTAAAACTCTCGACTGCTGTTTAGTGGCAGTATCACTTATATCTTAAACATAAAATACATTAGTATAATTATATTGTATTTTCACTGTTGTATTATATTGCATCTATGTGACAGCATTATATATTGCCAAATCTTACTTTAGGCATGTACCCACCTACATATGTCTTTAGTTACACCACAGAAATTGCACTTTTTAGTGATTAAAAATATTGCGATCAATGTTACTTGATAACTTGATGTCAGTCTTTAGTTAGAGTTTGTAAGAGTTAGTTTGAGTTGGGTGTTTTTACATATCTTATTCAGTGTCAGTTTTAATTTGTGTTAGTATTTGTCAGTTTTAGCAATAAATACAGTAAAACATTGGATTAGAACATATTGAAAATAACCTTTTAGATAGGTTACTTCATAGGTTACACATAAAATTTCAAAGGTGACTTTTGTAATGCTGACTGAATAATGTGCATTTATGTGGCCTGTTAAGAAAGTAAAGGCAGAAATCAATTTCAGTTGACTATGCGTTAGCATTAGTCTCAGTCAGTGCCTGTTACGTAGATTAAAAGCCCCAGGTTGGGGTCTGGCCCCTGGCCCTTGCAGGTTGTCATCTCTTGCTCTCTCCCCAGTTTCGTTCTTTCTCTCTTGTCATCACATAAAGACTTTCATCATGTGTCTGTTCACTTTTCCCTGCGATATCCATGTGCTTCACTTTCTGTTTTGCCTGTCCTGTTGTTGTGGTGTGGCCCCATGCTTTTCTCATCTTCTCACACTAAAAGCATTTGAACTTTATCAGCTCAGTGTCTGTCCTGAAAACCTTAAAACATGACACACCATGATATTTTCCCTTATCACTTATTATTTGATGATCTGCATGATGGTGATACATCTCCCTGACGTGAAATCTATAATTAGGACTGTCACCAAATTTACAAACTACAATGTATTAAACTGAGAAAACCCTGGCTCCTATCCTGCACCATGTACGATTTGTACAATGTAGATAAACTGCACGTAAATCTGCACGCAATATTTTTCTTCCCCGTTACTGCTGCATTTTCTTCACTTCGGGTGATGGCTTAACATCTTTCCTGGGACAGCAGATATAAAATTGCTATTTCGCTTATTCTGGTATGTTTCAAATATGCATCTTGGTTTCTGAAGGGGGGGG
>OMNW01000118.1:4335-34768 GCA_900303245.1 Selene dorsalis | reverse complement strand
TTCTGAGATTCTCTAAGAAATATGTCAATTACAATTTGAACACTGTAGATCGACAACTAGATTTAAACTTATTTTCCTCAACCGTGAGGTGGATTCATAGCACTCTGGCATTCAGGCAGCTAAACGTGTGAGAATTTTGTTGCTAGGCATCAGACTACAAAGTGGGCTTATTAATGATGGCAGACTACATTGAGTAGGCTACTCCAGGCAGGAGAAGAGACAGATGACATGGCAGTCTTTTTTCATGTGTTGTTTCTAAATCCAAGAAACCTAACATAATGCCGTGAAATTTAAATCTAAAAAGTGTCTTTAAAAAGGTTAATTTCACATGAGGCTCAGTATATTTGAGTAGCTAATGAAAGTATGAACCACAGACTGTAAGTAGGCCTATGTAGCCTCTGTGGTGTTGAGAGGTTTTTTAAGGTCAAAGGTCATCTTGCATCTTGCCTGTACCTCCACTGCCATCTCTCTGTTAATAGGCTACAATCAGGCTGCAAACATGTTTATTTCTGCTGTAAAGTTTGCCATGTCAACATGGGAGTCTATGGAGACTGACTCCCTTTTGGAGCCACACTCTAGTGGTCATTAGAGGAACTGCAGTTTTTGGTTCTTGAGCGCTAGCTTCATTTTCCTGCCTGGGAGGTTGCTGCTTTGTTTGTTTTAACATATTCTCATCTCTTATTTAACCTGTATAACAGATGTAAGTCTATATTTCTTGCTATATTCTTCGTGTTAATACTGGTACCACTCATATTCCTGCAAGATAATAAAGCCTCTTAAGTGTGTGTGCACCTGTCCTATAGCATCAGCCTGCATCCCGTCTCCTCACCTCCTCCGCCTCTCCCTGGTGCAAACCAAGAGCTGCCAATCCGGTCCTCAGCTCGTTGATGTCTACCCTGCCATCTTTATTCAGGTCCAGCTGCTCGAACAGCTCCGCATATCTCCTCTCTCTGTCCGGGTCCAGAGACGCGTCGCTGCTGCCCCCGTTCTCGTGTCCTCCGTGGCGAGTCCGGACGTTGAAGCGCTCCTCGTCTTCGCCCATGTGAAAGAGAGGAAGCCGGTGTTCGGTACTGGTCGACTGTCGATGTCACAGACGAGCATAACACTGTGGCAGCTGAGATGTGGTGTCTCCTCGTTCCAGGAGAGACCGGGGCACCGCGCGCTTCCCGCCGCCTGCTCTGCCGGCGAACGTGCCTCCCGGGAGGATGGATGGATGGATGCGGCTTTAGACGAGCTCGCGTGAGATTAATCCTCGTGTCAGTTGCATACTCTGCTCCAAATCCCTCAACTCTCTCAGATGTTTCCGTCACAGGAGGAGCGCGCGGATGATGAGCAGCTCGGTTCTTACTGCAGTCTCTGTTCGCGCGCTCACACTTGCTGCGCTGACTCACGTGAGGCCCGTTGTCTGTATTTTACTGTCCGTACCCGGTCATTTCAGAAATATCCAACCAGAATCTTAAAGGGGGGCGCGAGTCCACCTCTGTCTGTGACGACTGCGCAGCCCTGCTGCATCACACCAGACGCACGGCATCTCCAGGGCGCGCGCGCTCACGGCAGTTCACCACCGACCACAGTAAGAGAGGGAGAAAGAGAGAGGGAACTGAGTTACTAAAAGAATACCCTTTTAAAGGATTTATGAATGATTTACAACAAGTTTATTAATTAGATCGTGAACACTCTATGAATCGTGTGTTGCTATAACACATTCAGTTTTTCCGACCTAGTTTGAGGCTGATGGCGTAGTTACAACAGCTGGGGCTCCTCTTTGTCACACTGTTCACGTATTTGTGGCCCGTGTTATGAGTTACTAACAACTGTAACTGTGAAAAAAGATTCTTATACTTAAGTGTAAAATTGAATTACTGAAAGACTCCCATTATCCAATTAGGCTAGAGAGCCCCACTTATACCAATAAATTGTGATGTTACTTAACAATAAGGCTCCTTGCCAAATAGTGAGCTTGCATCATGAACTAATAACCTAACAATTTGATTTTATCTGTAGTGTGTAATTGAAGCAGGGCCTCACTTTTCAACTCTTTGAGCTTGTCCTTAAGAATAGGGGGTTGGATGATGTAACCACCTGGCTATTATTTATTCACTTATGAAATATGTTATTAACCTGCACACACATCATATTCTGTTATATTCTGTTATATGCTCATACAAAGCTTCATTAAGTAGGCTACTTGGATCTTAACTGCTGCTAACCCTCAAACCTTGTGGGAGCACACCAACATGTCTCAGACCAACAGGAGGGTTTAGCTACTCTCCAGCATAGTGTCTGATGGCACTCATCAGAAGAAAACCGTGAACCAATATATTTCCCAACATACAGTGGGTATGGGATGTATTCAGACCCCCTTCAAATTTTCACCATTTTTTATGTTGCACCTTTATTTTTTATGTTGCACCACCTTTTCCTTAATTTACACATTTGCACAACAATTATGTTGATAGGTTCTTTAAGTGCTGAATAAAAATGTTAAAATATCACGTTTAATTTAATATTCCTAACTCACACAGTCACTTCTCAGCCCAGTGTATGTTACAGCTTATCCAGACTACATGGTGAATTGTAACATTCACTCTTGTTTGAGATACTACAGACATTTTCTGGTCATGTTGGAGAGATAACACCTACACCAGACCATTCACAAGACCTGAACATTGATGTTGTATTAGTTGGCAGTCCTGTGGCACAGTGTGTGAGTAAATTGAACCATTGATAGCTTATTGGCTATTAATAGCATTAATAATGGGGATTGTGAGCTGTGACGTGCAGCAGAGGATAGTGAAGTGTCTGGTCAGCACTCACAGGATAGAGACCGGCGAGAGAGAGATTATAATGGTCAGTGTTTCACACAGATCCTTATTGGTGTCACAGACCTCTCCCCTATATTAGTTTATTAAGCTGCCAATGACCTGACAAAGAGCAGGGGTCAGAGTCTGTTCCCTGTTCCGGGGTAGTCCAGTCTCACATGGATGCATGGCGGCTATTTTTTAAAGACATCCCTGCCATACGCTAGTTCCGCTAGTTCTGTGACCCAACTATGGTGACCCTGAGAGCTCATGACACTGCATCTTAAAAAAACACATGCACATACGCAAACAGATAACATCTTCATCAGTTTGTCACATAGGCTGCAAATACTCACAACACCACAAAAGTGTTTCAGGGGACACTAAAAAGCATTGCACCTGGCCTTTAATGACCAATTGTGAATTGTGAAGTCAAAGTCAAAAGCACTGTGTGCCTGCTGCTTGGGGATGATGATGATGATGATGATGATGATATGATGATGATATGATACAAAGGGACATGGGAATGTATTCAAACCTGGGCTACTGTGGCTAGGATTATGCCAGTATGGCATATCTAATGATTTCACCTGTTGTCAAACAGAGCAATTCTTATTATACTGTAAAAATGGGCTAGAAGTAAACTTGTCTTTCCTTGCGTTATTTTTTTCGCTGTGATTTTTTAAGTTGCAGTGCACTGGGCACTCAGGGCAACAGTAGACAGACTGTGGCTCTGAGACCGTTTGGCTTAGCTTACCTTTAGCCTTCAGCCAGGTCCAACAGTGTGCATTGTGCTTCAGAGATATGTCCTGTTGGCTTAAACCACTGGGGGTGAGCAGATATAAAAATAAAGATGACAGTTCAGATCATTCTCATAACCTATGCAAAAAGCTAGAGAAAAAAAAGCGACAAGCAATACTGGCACATTGAAGGACTTATATTATCTGGTGTGGCAATTGTAATGCTCACAGCACAGTGTAGAATGAACAAGAAGATTTACGGAATCAGAGGAATTAACAAATGAAAAATGATTAAAGAGGAGCAACAGTGAAGTTGTTGAAGAGCACAGACTCAGCATGGATCTCAGTTTGGTCAAAATTATTGACTGGGACAAATGGGAATCTGGAAGCTTGCAGAGAGCACAAATGGGTAGTGATTATCACCCAGTGTGAGTGGATTTCAGAATAGCAAGGAGCAGAGAAGAGGCAGAGGGAAAAGTATTGAGCAATAAGTGCAGGAAAACTGAAAAAAATAAATCTAAACTAATCTGAACTTATTTCAGAAAAAGAAAATGTGTTAAAAGAAAGATGTAACATGAAGTTGTCGGCATTTAAATTCATGAAGAAAACACATAATGTTCAGAATTCGATGTAGTATAAAAGAAGAGCAAAGGTTAAGATTACAATTTAACAGCTAAAAGAGAGAGTACTGGAAGAAGTAGCTGTTGTAACTTGGCCTGACCCATATAACAGACACTGGTTTGGTTAAGTAACAGTAAGTGTGATTTCTTATAGTCTGACAGCCACGAATCCTTCCATCCTACCTTTATATACAGTCTATGGATCCTACCCTCTCTTTTGATCACTTTTTTCACCTGCACAACAGTTCCACATTTGTTTCATCTAGACCTGATTGCTGTAACGAGATTCTCACAAACTGGGGGACGGAGTTAAACAGAACAATGTAGTAATGGCCTAATTCAATTTGAATCATTTCGAGCCATACTCCATTTCAAGAGGTGGCGGCGATGCACTTAAATGCTGTTTGTCAACCGCTATTAAACAATATAAGGAAGCATAGATCAGAAGGCGAAGAAGAAGAGAGGCTCAAATCAACCTTGTCTATATTATACCGGTCAAACTGCGCCCTCCAGCGGACCGGAGTGAAGTGCTTCTCTCTGGACTTGGTAGGCGGTCAGACCATCCCACCCAGACTCAGCTGCTGGTGCTACACACCACACGTCAAACATCTGTATGCTATATTCCCCCCCCCCAAAACGACAACGACGCTGAAGTGAGAGAAGAAGATGCCTTTACCCGTGCAAGTGTTTAACTTTCAGGTGAGTCTCAGCCACTGAGATCTGTGTCATCATGTCAACAAAGATTCCTGGAAACTAAAAAGGCATCCTCAGAGCCAGGAGTTAGCATGTTAGCTAGCTAGGCTAAGCTAAAGAAACTACTGTTATCATGATAAGAAATCGCAACATACGAGCACTCAGCGTTATTAGTTCCCCCCGTTATATTTAGCACACAGTCACTTGCAAAGAATGACCTCTAAATATAGTTTTTTAAGATTGGTAGACATTTTAATTAGCTAATGCTACCTCTCTAGCCTGGTTTCAGTCTATCTTGGTGCAGGAAAATGAAGGACTAGCCAGAGAAGGCTATTAATGGAGATAATTACTCGTTGGGGAATAGATTCATGCTAAATTGAAGAATCCCACCTAGAATGTCACTAATTGTTCAAAATACATATATTACTGTTAGCGTACCAAACCATTTGAAGCTGACAGACTGTGGCTAACAACTGGTTGAAGGCCTCCACCGGCTAATAACATCAACAGTGACGGTAACGTCCACCGGCTCAACAGCGAATGGCGCCGGTAGTCAGCTCTTACAGAGTTAGAGACGTCGTGCTTCAGGTTCTTTAACTAATACAAAACACACCGTAAACTGAGGCACGACGTGTGTCCGTTACTGTACCTGCAGCTTATAACAGCTAGCATCGCCAAGCTAGGTTCTTGTCATTAGCAGTTTGTCATGTAACCTCTAAACAGCCGGTAATGTTGACATATGTGTAGCATTTGATATCACGTTAGCAAGAAGTTACACTTAATAAAGGTTTTGTTATTTCAACGTCAATAATTCACGTTAGAGTGTCCCGTACTTACTTAGCCTGTAAAGAAGCTCATTTTGCTAGCTCAAGCTAACGTCTCTGAAGGTATCCACCATGTACATTTAGCTCTCTGATGCCATACATTTTGTTCAAGAAGACTTTAGACCTGCTGTGAGTAATTATTGTTAAAATAGTATGATATAGGTATAAGATAAATGTTTCCGATGGATTATAAGTTTTTTGTGTCTTCATCATCAGACAAACAAGCAGCCATTTAGTTTCACACTAGTCTTTAGAAGTCAGCTTCATCTTCAACAACAGAGTTTAGCCTGAAAATGTTCATGACACTCTTCTGCTGGAACTACTGTCTTTGCTGTGGTTAGTATAGTTCATCTGCTGACAGGCTAAAGTCTTTTCAAGTTTATAGTGTCATTGTCTATTGGAAAGCTGACACAAGTGCTTACTTGATCTATGAGATGGCTTATTATAGCATAATTTGTTGTCACTTAATGTTGATATCTTAAAGGAATAATGTTGTGATGATTGCTGAAGCCTGTGCCTGGTGTTTTCTCCTCAGGGGTCTGTGGAGCCCATGCAGATCGATGCAGACCCCCAGGAAGACCAGCAGAATGCTCCAGACACAAACTACATAGTGGAGAACCCAACACTGGTACTTACCTTACAGATTTTCATAATGCACACACTGTGCCCTCGCATGATGCATGATGGTGGCTTACTACTACAAAGTTTTGTTTTCCACCTTTTACTGAATTTCCAGAAGTTAATGTCCATGGTACTGTGGAAAGCATACAAGGAAAAAAAAGTTTTGAAATTGGATGGTTAATGCAAACCTCAAAAAAAAAAAAAAATTCACTAACTGCCATAATCGACAAAGGTTTTCCTAAACCGAGGGGGGATGTTAATGCAATTCTGAGCAACAAGAGACAGAATAGGAAAACAACAAGAACATCAGCATTATGATGTTCATTTTGCATTAGCTGAGACTTGAACTCATAACCTCTGACACTAAGAACCATCCTAAGGCCAGGATCAGACTACACGATTTTTGGTCTTTCACGATGGTCACCATGTCAGATTAAATGATCACAGTGGCATAAATTCTTGCCGTGTCTTGGTCGGGAGACTGGCGACCCTACAAGTGTCACCCCGACCAGTCATCGTTCACGACTGATCACGACCCTGCAAGAGTTCATGGGCCATTGGGAAGGCGTCACAACAAACTGTCAATCATGGCTACTGTAGCGCTGTGTGTGATAGGGGTCTTAAGCTCAGACGCGAAAAAGAAAAGGAAGAAGAAACGATCTTGGAGCTGTTCCTGTGTCTGGTGAAGAGGACCGTATGGACTGTCTGTCCTTCAGAGAGAACATGAGTGATAAGGAATGTGTTTACCTCAGAACTTACATTGCTTTCATGAAGCATGGGCCTCCTCTGTGTGTAAACACAGAGTGCTCTACCATACTATTGGTCAATGCACGTTGTAGGAGATGTCAAACTAGGCAAAGAAATTCAAAAAATTCTAACATCCTAGACTTTCCATCAGGGCGTCGTGCAGCATCGTAAAGCTTAAAATACATATACTGCATCTTGACAGCACTGAAATTTTGGTCACTTGTTATTAACAAGAAGTGTTGTGCTCCATAAGTAAAATAACTTTGTTTAAAAATGCCATTCTTACATTGACTGCAATTGTTCACATGAGAGTAGAATTCAAAATGTTTTCAAAAATTAAGTTTTTCAGATAAAATTCTGATATTTTTCAAACTTCATCTGCTATGACTCTAAAATATTGTCAATTTCTTTCAGTAAGATTGAAAATGCATTCAGCAAGAATTGGCTGGTACGTGGTTACAGTACTGTTTACAGTTTGAAGATGCAGTGTAGCAGATTTGGTGACAGGCAAAAATTGTGGGAGAAGAAAGGTTAAATAAGTTTTACAGTTTAAAAAAAAAAACAAAACAAGTGATGGACCTTATAATTTGCACTGGATTTAATCGTACAAAAGTTTCTAAAGTATTGGGGCTGCATTTTGGTGAAAGTTGCAAAACTGTAGCATGTATGGTTGATTTGATAGTTGTTTGTAGTTTGAAGTTTTTAAATTTAGACACTTGCTAGGACAATTGACTGTGCTTGCAGCTGAGCAAATTTGGCATGGGACTGGACATTTGTGCAAAGTTTAGTAATTTTTCATGCATGGGAAGTAGGATTTCCTAGGAAGAAGAAGAAAACAACAGGGTCCTGGCAGCTTAGGCTGCCTGGCCCCTGAATATGGAAATGTGTGTAGAAATATCCCCAGGATGAAAAGGAACATGAAGCACTAATTTTAGCTTAACATGTTCTGAGGGACAGCATCAAGTTAAATCATAATATTTGACAACAATGGATAAAGGGAGGAAATAATTTAACCTCTGAGAGTGTGTTTGGCAGCTGGATTCCATTGTAACTTACTTTAAAAATCCTTATCCAGTTCATTTTCAGAAACACATTAAAATATTCAAACTTAAATAAAAAAAATGTAGGTGTTCTGAAACTTTAAACTGGCAGGGTAAATGTTTGTCCATTTGTGATGTTTATTTGTTTGATGCCATTGTGGCTGTGATGTAAAGCCTGTTGTTAAAGGATTTGGTGGTTCCTTTGGTTCCTATCTAATGCTGTCCCCTAAATACTGATGATTTGAATCATATGTAAGATTCAACTCATGTCTTATCGGTTGAATCACATCTGTGCTATTTTTCTAAATAACCTTGTCATAAAGCTCTTATATTAGATTAATGAGATCTTTAAAATGATGTTCCCCATCTTCTATAGGACCTGGAGCAGTATGCGACCAGTTACAGTGGATTAATGCGCATAGAGCGGCTTCAGTTCATTGCTGAGCATTGCCCTCAGCTCCGAGTGGAAGCCCTGAAGATGGCCCTCACCTTCGTCCAGAGAACCTTCAATGTCGACACCTATGAGGAGATCCACCGCAAACTTACCGAGGCCACACGGTATTATAATTAATGACCGCATGGCTGCAGGGCTTTCAGAAAGTGCAAGCTTGATTTGACAAAGCAGATTATGTTAGGAGTCCTGAGGTGTATGTTTTAACCCTAACCCATCACCCTAACACCCTATTTAACTAAAATGAACATTACACTCTTTGGTGAAGTAAGTGATTCTAATCTTATCAGAAGTACAGGTTGTTTGGGAAAGTGGAAGGCTCCAGTGGAGGCTACTCTGTTTCTGCTTTACATTTAGGTAACATTAGCTAACTGTATCTTAACTGAGCCAGTAGGTCTGTATCCTCCCATTTTCTAAAATGCCAGCTAACCTTGACTGTGTAGTTAGCAGGCAGGTATAGTACTCCCATCAGGCAGGTTCTGAATTCACATTTGTGTATGTTTAATGACTTACCACAGACACTAAGCTTGTTGGTGTAGCATTAGCTGTCGTACCAAGAGAGCTGTCACCATTTGCAGCTGCATGTTAACTTAACAGCAGCTGTAGCCACAGGCTGCTGTCTCATTCCCTTGGTATAATGGTTTCTATACTACATGCTACATTTTTTTAGCCCTACAGAGCTTTCTAGGACTGTGGATTTATTTTGATGCACTAATGGCTATTGACATTTTTTTGCTGAAGCAAGACTTGGACTGGTTTCCAAAACAAACCCAATGTTTGTGATTCCCAGCTGAAACAAAATCTGAATGCAGATGCATCACTTGAATTTGTCAACATCTAATTTGTTTAATTTTTTTCCCTTAGGGAAGTACAAGGTGTGCCAGACACAGTGCCTGAAGGTGGGGTTGTTCCTCCTCCCCTGGACTCAGCATGGGCTGAGTCCACCAGGAAAAAAGCTCTGCTCAAACTGGAGAAACTGGACACAGATCTCAAGAACTACAAGGGAAACTCCATTAAAGAGAGCATCAGGTATGATGGAGATGAAAGAGTTTGATAAAGTTATTCAAATTAGTTAATTGTACAACAAAGTTTTAAGACCACATACAGAAAAAGAAAATCTGAATGTATTATTTCAAGAAAAAGTCATATTGCAAGAAAAAATAGTAATATTATCTAGGGCTGGATATTGTTAAGAACCTCACAATTGGATTTGATTTTGATTCTTTAGATCACAATTTGATTCGATATCAATAATATTTACCCACCCCTAATATTATCCTTATTTGTGAAATCTGTGCTAAAGGATGCCTCTTGCACTTCATTTTAAAGCAGGTTAAGGCTGCTGCTCCTTTAATGAATTCCCCTTACACAACATATCATCTAAAATTACATTTTTTTCTAGGACTTTATTCATGAAATTTCTTTTTTTTTTTCCCAGCTTTTGGCCTTAATACTCCTTCTATAATGATGCAGACAATAATGGAGGTTAGACTGGTTCAGTAAATGGCACAGGCACTGTGTTTGTTCAGAATAGCTCCGGTAGCAAAGTGGTCCAAAGCTTTACAACTGATTCTTTAAAGATACAGTGCAAGTGCAGATGGATGGTATAACAAGAGTGTTCATGTTTTAACAGTTACTTTTTCTGGCTGATTACTGGCCAGTCTCCTTTTTGTGTGACCTTCAGTCTATTACCAACTATTCATTTCCTCACCCTCCTTCCTCTCTGTCTATTCTGCTCAGGAGGGGCCATGATGACCTGGGGGACCATTACCTGGACTGTGGTGACCTCAGTAATGCCCTTAAGTGCTACTCACGAGCCAGAGACTACTGCACCAGTGCTAAGCATGTCATCAACATGTGTCTGAATGTCATCAAGGTACCGCATGAAGGAACCACAACGCTCTGCTCCATTAATGACGTGGTGAAATCTGGAGGCTGGAGAAAGCCTAGTTATGCTTCACTAGTTTGATTTCTGTATAAACATGTTGTACATTTGTCTGTGTGTAGAGGCTTTATGTGTGAAATTGAGATGGAGTGTGCAAGTGAATGTTCTCTTTGCCCACAGGTTAGTGTTTACCTACAGAACTGGTCCCATGTACTGAGCTATGTCAACAAGGCAGAATCCACACCAGAGATAGCAGAGGTGAGCATCACTCCCTCGCAGCAGCTTCATCTTATTCCCCACTGTGACTCTGTGTTTAATATGTGCAGGTCACCAGACAGATAATAGTTTTTCACAGTGGGAGAGAAACTTTTTGTCCAGCTTTTCTTTGTCAAAGTTTGTTATGTAATGAGCTGTCTAATGATTTCTTTTGTTTGTTTTTAGCAAAGAGGAGAGCGAGATAGCCAAAATCAAGCTGTCCTTACCAAATTAAAGTGCGCTGCAGGTAAGACTTCTGATTTGGCTCTGAAATGCCAAAGCTTACCTTTTTTTCAGCTGTGGATAAATGTCAAGCAGTTAAACCTCTGAGAGCAGACAGTAACAGCTGCCCTCAAAATAGTTGGTATAATTTCCTGGTTTAGTTTATTTATAGTGACCTGATTATTTGTGTTTCAGGCCTTGCAGAGTTGGCCTCCCGGAAATACAAACCAGCTGCCAAGTGCTTCCTGCAAGCATCCTTTGACCACTGTGACTGTCCAGAGGTGAGCTGATGTCCCCTTCAGAGACTGGAAATGAAGATGGTCGTAGCCCAAGTAGCATCAGCCATTGGTTCCTGCTGTGCTGCTAGTTGTTTGTTCAAGTGTTTAGTTTAGTTAAAGCTTGATTAAATGTGTGTGTGTGTGTGTGTGTGTGTATGTGTGTCTTCTTGCAGCTTCTGTCGCCCAGTAATGTAGCTGTGTATGGAGGCCTGTGTGCTCTGGCCACATTTGACAGACAGGAGCTCCAACGTAATGTCATCTCAAGCAGGTAGGAGGCAGTGAAGAGAAGGAAATGCGTTGTTTTAGTCAGTCATTTATCTACTGTGCAACTTTTTCAGTGTTCACAAAGACAATCTAAGTAACTGAAACACATGTTTGTGTTCATGATCTTTTTTCTGTCTTCAGCTCCTTTAAGTTATTTCTAGAGTTGGAACCTCAGATCCGTGATATCATCTTCAAGTTCTATGAGTCCAAGTACGCGTCCTGTCTCAAGCTGCTGGATGAGATGAAGGTTGGAGCAGAAACCTGAACCTCAGTGTTGACATGACACAGTAAAGCTATGACAGAATGAAGTGTCACTTTAGCAGCATGAAACATGTCAGTTCAGTATGTGATCATAGAAGCTGTGTCCCTCTGCAAGGGCCACATCCTTTGTATGATGTGATTGATGATGGTGTGGCCCTTTATAGCTGTTATTGTTGATGGTGTGGCCCTTTATAGCTGTTATTGATGATGGTGTGGCCCTTTATAGCTGTTATTGATGATGGTGTGGCCCTTTATAGCTGCAGAGTGTGAAGTTTGAATCAGAATTTTTGCTGCCACCTTGCCATGGTGCTGCAAAGCTCAGTTCCCTTCTCCGAGGAACTTGTTTTCACACTTAAGGTTTTAAATTCTTGGTTTTAGATTTTATTTATTTATCAGTGTAATCTTTAGGCTATCTGTTGCCATTTTTTTTCACTACTGGCACTCTATGACTCTTGGGATAGTTTGAGCCAAAAAGTCTGGAAAAGAAAGACGCAATTGTCCCTTAAAACAGGACAGTCTAGGGATGCCAATGTAAAGCAGACAGTCAAATCAGCCTGAGAGATGTTGACACAGGTTTAGAGTCTATGTATTGAGATGAGTATTTGTGTGTCCTGCAGGATAACCTCCTGTTGGACATGTACCTGGCTCCTCATGTCAAGACTCTGTACAGCCAGATCAGGAACAGAGCTCTCATTCAGGTGAGTCAGTCTGGGTGCTCCACTTCCCCAGCTTCTTACCTGTGGAGAAGACACTTTAAATCACAGCTGACATTACATTTAATGTTATGAAGCTTCACTCCTCTTTTCCCAAACAATGTAAATTTTGAAGAAAAAGCAACAATGATCCAATGGTTTGACTGTGTGTTTGTGTGTGTGTGTGTGTGTGTGTGTGTGTGCGCTCAGTATTTCAGCCCCTATGTGTCAGCAGACATGACTAAAATGGCCCAGGCCTTCAACACCACAGTAGCAGCTCTGGAGGACGAGCTCACCCAGCTCATACTGGAGGGGCTCATCAACGCTCGGATCGACTCCCACAGCAAGGTGAGAACCCCGCGCAGACGGCAGCGCTGAAATACATCACGTCTCACTGGAGTCAATACAGATTGCTGCTCTCACACTTTGGTAGATCCTCTACGCGAGGGACGTTGACCAGAGAAGCACGACGTTTGAGAAGTCGCTCCACATGGGCAAAGAGTTCCAGAGACGAGCCAAAGCCATGATCCTCCGAGCCGCTGTGCTGCGCAACCAGATCCATGTCAAGGTGAATCGCTGTGTTTTCCACTCCTCATCACAGGTCTTGCTGAGGTTGTTGATCCCAGCAGCACTTCATTGTTTAACTCTCAAAGTGGTGGATTCACTCTCATGCTACAGTGAGAATTCACTGTAATTACTGATCCAGATACAGTCAAGACACAAACTGTAAACAAACACAAGCTCTGACAGTATCCTGGAGCAGCATGGAGGTTCATTTTCTGAATTTCTGCATGATATGGAAAAAAGTGGTTATTTTTGTGATTTCAGTTGTACAGGTTGTTTTTAAAAAAAAACAACAAAAAAAACTTGTTGATTAGTTGTACAGTGCCATAAATTACTCTCTTAAATTTATTTATTTTTCGCAAAAAGAATATCACTAAATATACTCAATACTAAGTATTGTTTCATGACTGTGACTCATCCCTCCCTGGTCATCATCACGGTTGCCCTCAGGGAGGCGCTTCAGGACAATCGAATCTAAAACAAACAGACTTAAAAACAGCTTTTACCCCAGAGCACTGAGCACTGCACTTTAAATGACTCAGTACTCTGTGCAGCATACAGTTTGCTGGTGCACTACCCTGTGTGCAATATCCTTTTTTTTCTTTTTTATTATTTATCTCTACCTCAATTTAGTTGTACTTGTGCAATGACAGCAAAGATTTTCTGAATCTGAATGTTTAGATTGAGGCTCAGCAGAGACAGTTTGAAGTAATTTTGCTGCTGCGGTCTCAACATGACATCAGCAGGATTTTTTTTGCTCTATTTCTTCTACACTGCATCTAGAGATCTGGCGAAAGTGAAGCTCTAGATTGTGTAATGCCAGTTTGAGGCGAGATGAGTGCATCATGCAAGCAGTGTATCACTCTAACCCATTAACGCAGGCATTGAAAAGCAAGGCTCTGCAGCTGTGTTGCTTATGTCACACCTCCAGTGTGTTCCTGGCCTCACTGTAACTCCCTTCACTTTGATTTAATGAATATATGTCTCTGCACCTGAGCAAATGACAGTATGTGTTAATGTGGTTTTGCATTGACTAGTCAAACACTGCCACACTGCATTCAATCTGAGATGGTATTAACAATGAAGTGTATTACTGAGATGAACTGGACACAGATGTTCTGTACCTCATGGATATGCGGCACATTCAGGGTTAACTCACTCCCTCACAGTCACAGTGTAACGTCAAAGTGAACTTCCCTGTGATAAGTTTGTTCTCCCCTTCATCTACTGCATTCAACAACAAAGATAAATGTCAGTTTAACCATTTTTAACTCTGAAACTGAATCTTTTAATGGCAGAACTAGACAGACATGATATGCCAAAAAACATTAAAATTATCTTTTCAGATATGAATTTGATTTTTGCTTTTACATGTCACTGAAAAATTGTTGATGATAATGCCAGATATTGTGTTTTTGATATACAGATATACAGTAATAGTTTGTGTCCTCTCCTCAGTCTCCACCCAGAGAAGGCAGCCAGGGTGAACTGACACCAGCCAACAGCCAGACCAGGATGAGCACCAACATGTGAGGAGCAAGTCCTCTGTGTCATCTGCAGACATGCATCAGCACCAACCCAACCCAACCATCCCACCTAAAATGTAAAGACTCTGATATTCTCTGATGATCTCTGGTGTCCTCCACGTGGAGAACCAAACCTTTTGTTAGTCTGATGGTTTGAACAGGATGAAAGTGTTTTTTGAAGCTAGTGCAGCACCGATGCTGTAAGTTACTGGTAGGAGATGCACTTTGTTTTGCTTACACATGATGGAGGCCTCATTAAGACAAAAAACCTTTTAAAATAAAACCACCTACCAAAACATAGACTCACTGCTTGTTTTTGTATGTTATCAACAATGACAATGGACTGTTACACTAACAGCAGGTGATGATTGCTTTGGGCCAAATAAGAGGGAGGTGGAGCTCTGTTCTCTCCACAGTGTTTTCTGCATGAGCTGCTCATAAACTGATACAATTCACTATTACAGAGACACAGTTGCAATGTGCTTGCGCTGATATCACACAAATGATAATCTCTTGTGTTTTTATTGAACTGGGCCATTAAACATTCAGTGCTGCTGGAAACAGTGAACCTTGGCTTTAATAACTGTTGGACCTGAACCCAGCTTCTCTCCTGGATTCAGGTCTGTTCTCACCAGACCACCCCAGTAAGGTGGATTTACTTTGGTGTTTAGGATCATTGTCCTGCTGCATCAGCAGCTTCTCCTGACCTTCAGCAGGTGGACAGACACCCTGACATGATGATGGTGGAGGACAGTGACATCAACAGCCTCCTCTGGTGTCAGTGTGGTGGACTCATGAACAGAGACGTGAACCAGCTCCAGTGATTTCTCCAAACCTTTAGCTGTGAGTCAGAGCTTCTTTGTTACTGATCATGTGTTGAGTGGTTGGAGTTGTCTCAGCTGGACATCCACTTCTAGAGAGAGTAGCCAGAGAGATGTACATTTTCAGCCTCATGCTCATCAACTCCTCTCAAGTCTCAGTCTGAGATCTTCTATGTGAAGTTGGTCTCAGCAGCTTTATAACTTAAGAGCACTTTGTGGTAATCTAAAATGCTTTTGAGTTTTATTCTTTATTTATTCTCAGTGACACTTTATAGTATAGTAGCTGAAGGGCAATGAGACTAAGGTTCACCAGGAGGAGCATATCCCATATAGGCATAATCCTAATTGCAGCAATCATGGGTTGAATCTGACCTTTGGCCTTTCCAGTGTGCCATGGGCCTTCTCTCCTTGACTTTCCTGTCATTCTCCATTGCCTTAACCAAGTCATGTCTGGAGGAAACCAGGCACCATCCCATCAATGAAGGCTGATGAGGGCAGGATACTGGACCAGACAAACTGGTAGGACTGAGCTTTAAAAACAAACGGGCCCAGAGCTCAGGACCTCAGACTGGGCTGGAAGCTCACTTGACAACACAAGACAGAATTCTGAAATAATTCTACCCCAAACTCTGGACAGACCTGAAAACATCTGTCCACCAATGTCCACATCCAACCTGAGAGTTTGAGAGAATCTGCTGAGAAGAATGAGAAAATACTGAAATCCAGTTGAGTGTGACACCAGACACAAGACTCTACAGCAATGTGATATTTCATCTTCTTTTTTGTTCAAAAATCTTTAAAAATCTGCCATTACTTTGTCACTAACATGTTATTCAGAGTAGACTGATGAAGTTTAACAATATTAGTACAAAACTTCTAAGGAGTTTGTGAACGCTTGATGAATCCATACCTCTTCTGTGAATATTGCTTTAGTACCATAAAGTGGGCCTTGAATTGTTCAGTGATCTGAGTAACTACAGACGTAAGGCTCCCAGAGATCCCACTGACACAAGGTAAGCTAACATCTTTGACGTTTACGTCACTGTTACAGCAGCAGTCTATATGAAAGATTGACTGTATGGGTGTAGCTGTATGAGTTACATTTATATTGGATTATTCACAACTACAAATTAAAAATAATATTACACCATGTCAGGTTTCACTGGTGTTTCTTTGTAAGCTAAAACATGATATGATTACTAAGCTGGAGCTACCAACTCCCAGTAACTATTTCACTGAACCTGGTCATGTACAGTACATATGAAGTGCTGTCCTGGTTCCTCTGAATCATGTGATGCAGTCCTCATGAGTAAGCAGGGTCAGTGTCACAAACATGTGTCAAACTGGTCTGTGGTGTTCCAGTCTGCATTTAGCTCACAGCAGGCTGGTGTTAGTCAGAGCGTTTTAAATAAAGACACTCTTTTTATTATTCAGTATATTTTTTGGCCTTTTTCGCCTTTAATCGATAGTATAGTCAAGAGAGAGACAGGAAATGGGAGGCAGAGAGAGGGAGAGGGGGAATGACATGCAGCAAAGAGCCACCTGAGTCAGGGTTTGATGCAGGGCCGGCTGCAGTGAGGACTGTAGCCTCTGCATATGGGGTGCCTGCTCAATCCACTGAGCTAAACAACGCCCCGAGACAGACTCATTTTGAGCCAGAAACATTTATCTAAGACCAATGTAACTATTGTAACAATCAGTTAATTAAACTTGTGCTGACCAGTAACACCAATCAACAAGACACAGGTGGTGGTTTGCCAACATTGTTATGGAGAGAGAATGACAAGACAAATCGTTTTTTTAAAGACTGCAGTGTTTTTCTCCTTCTCATATCTTCTGTAATTGTTATTACCTGTTTGCCAAGTTTCATAGGTAAAACATCCGTGAGAAAGTGTTTATCTTATGGAGCAAACTGCTGATCTGTTCCAAAATACAAACATTTTCAACAGTTCAATTCCTCCAAAAGACAAACATCTTCTGGAGCTGAACAACTGGGTGTGCTTCCTTGAAATCATCATTTAAAAAACTGCACTTTATATTTACTTGGGTTATCTTTGTCTCATATTAAAATCTGTTTGATGATGTGAAACATTACAGTGTGAAAAATATACAAAACAAAAAAAGAATTCAGGAAGGGGGTAAATAGTTTGTCACAGTAACGGCCAACTGATATCAACCAATAAACAAACTTCTGAAAACAAGGACAAAATTATTAGTGGATTCTTTTAATTTGAAAATTTTTCCAGTGTTTACATTCTAATACTTTTTAAAATTTGAAATCAGCCCTGAACTCAAAGACTAAATATAAACAAGACCAAATATAGAAGCAGAGAGGAACATGATGCACGCACCACCTTCAAACACCTAGATCAGTTCATCACTCACACCTGGTCATTTCTGGTGACACTTGTACATATATATAGTGACGGACATTAATTTAGATTTTTCTATATAGCCCTAACAAGTCACCATCAATTCCTTCTTCTTCCTTGAAAACTGCACTCAAACTTATTTGATAATTCAAGTGCAAATGACAACACTCATTTTGGGAAAATTACTCAGTCTAGTTATGTCCTGTGTTTTCAGCTGTTCTTTTCTTAATTATTCTGTTAAAATAAATTCAAATAAAGGCTCAGTGCATCATAACCTCCCCTGCAGAGCCTCCCTTCAACAGCTGGTTCAGTTGATAGATCAAGGCACATGATTGTATGTATTAAGACAATGTCAGAGACGTGTCAATGTGACTAAAGGAGGGGGACTCTGCAAAGGACCTCTTTTTCTCTCTATATATATCTACCTCTGTCTCACTGAGGTTTAAGTACACAAACACAAAATAAAGTGACAACACACTGGTTCAGTACAGTAACAGTGACTTCACAAGTCAAACTCAAAGGTAGAAGGTCCTCATGTTTCTCTATCAGGAACTCACTGGGGTTAATGTAGATTAAAATGTGGCAACACTACTGCCTGTGACAGGAAACAGTGGAGTGCCTGACGTTGGAATGCGGATGAAGTGCGCAGTAAAAGGGGTGGTGGTGGTGGTGGTGGTGGTGTTCCTGTGTGCTTAGGGGCGGACCTCAGTAGGCGTGGTCTGCCACAAACAGAGACTCCTGAGCTGCCGCTCCCTTATTTCCAGAGGACACGTACTTCCCCACAGCTGCCTGGCTGTTGTTCTGTGGACACACACAAAGCACGACAGGCCTCAGCTTTTCATTCTGTCTTATAAATTCATCAACAGCGCATTGATTTCATAGAGACTGATTACATTTACATTAACTACTACTTGGAGGAGGGAGATACTGAGGTTACTTCACTGATAAAAAATGATACATCAGACTACGTACAGAATATTCACAATGTGAAATGAAACATTGAGTAGTGCCGCATGGAGCTAAATGAATGTGACATTAATCAAGTTAGTTCAAAGTAAAAGCTGGTTTCCTGCAGCAGCTGGTGTCCTGATTTTGGGCTGTAATGCTGAGAACTCCTGCTCAGACATTTCATCAAACACTCTTACACACCCTGTATGAAGTAAGTTGAATATTAAAAAGTGGTATCAAATAAGATTTCAGGGTATCAGGAATGTTATTCTCATAACTTATATATGATAACGCTCATGAGCTTTAACTACCTTTACTTTAATTACTTTTAATTCAAAACCTAGGGGTCACCTGACCCTGTGTCTTTTTATTTTCCTCCTCCTTACCAGGGCTCTCTTGATGTACTCGTCCTGACAGGCCTTTCCGTTCTCCTTCTTGCCCCCCCAGGCCTTCAGTGCTGAAGCCTGCAGGGCCCGGCCATAGGAGAAGGTGAGGGCCCAAGGCCGGTGCAGGTGACACTGGTTCATAGCGTTCAGGTTGAGGGTGGCCTCCTCCTCACTCTGACCTCCGGACAGAAAGGTCACACCTGGGGGTGGAAATAATGTATACTTGTGATAACCATGTTTGTATGTGTGTGCATAAATATACATCTATGTACACACACAGATCTCACCTGGCACAGCTGGGGGTACGGTGCGACGCAGGGCAGTGACAGTTGCCATGGCAATCTGCTGAGGGCTGTATTTCTTGGGGCAGGAGTGCCCAGCAGTCACCATGTTGGGTTTGAGCAGCGTGCCCTCCAGGTAGACATGGTGGTCAGACAGAGCCTTGTAGACAGCAGCCAGCACCTGAGACACACAGGGACAGCTGTTTCCATCTGTCCTTCATGAGCAGTGACAGACTGCAAGTTACTAGAACCTGACCTCCAGGAACTACAGCTAAGATTAAAGTGAGAAGTTGGAGACGTTCAGAATCCCTGGAGGATGACTCCTACTGATTCTAGAGATCCCATCAGCCTCAGGTTTGTGCTGTTAATTGGCACATGCTAACATTAGGGACGCACCGATCTGATATTAAATTCTATGTTCTACGCAGCATGCCGGTAGACAAACACAAACACAGAGCAACAACGTTTTACAATGTTAGGAAAGTAGGTCTGCATGATATCTGCAAAATGCCCCTTCTACGATGACACTGTTCAATACTGCGATAATGATATGATTTGCGATAAATAAGCAAATATTCAGGTGTGCATATTAACTATACAGTTCCTGTGTCTTTTTGAAAACGACTCAATGAACTGTAGTACATACACCGGGCCCGTAGTGGCTCTGTAACACTGCCACACAAATACACTAATACCAGATGCCAATAACAAGAGTGGAAAGCTTGCACGCTGTAAACAAACTCCAAACATTATAAGTCGAGTAAACACGAGAAGTACAAAAATACGTCTAGCGGTGTGGCTCAGGTTACAGGTATGAGGTGCGCCTGTAAATAAAACTTACTCATTGCATTCCAGGTAACCTTTGTGATGTGTCTGTTGTACATGTTGACATCGTAATGATGATTAAAATAAAATTTATCGTGCAGGCCTATGCAGTAATCGACTTGTCAGGGCTTTCCCACAACTAGCAAGCAGCTGGAGGAGAGTGGGTGAGTTCTGTTTTCGTCTCTTTTCAATAGAAACCAGTCAAAGCTAGCAGGTGTTTGATGCTTCGTATTATGTGCTGGGACCCTGTTTGTACTGTTGATGAAGTGTGGTGCTGTTCTGAGCATCATTTGTAGCTATGAGTGGCTTTTTTGATGGTGGTTGGCTCTTGGCTACAAAGACAGCAGTATTTTGCCATCTGGCTGTCTGTGCTCAAGTCGCTACAACTAGAGGAGTTTGCGGTTGGTGAACTTGATCTCTCTAGGGGGTGTTCTACTCGGTCTCACGGTGTGTTAGACCATGGGTTAAACTTAAGATGAAATATCCCTTTAACATGTCAGCTCTGGCACCACTGTCACTGTCAGAGAGTCACTGGCATCTTTATCTTGTTATTCTAAAGTTGAGGTCTGGGACAGTGGGGACAAAGAGAGGACTGAAAAGAACACTAAAACAGCAGAGACTGACGTTGCTGCTATACTGATAGTAAATAAATGTGATTACAACCAGTGGACAATGAACACTCTTATTTGATGTGTATGTTTAGGGGATGGGGATCTTTCAGTTTCAGGGACCAAAGCTATAAATCTGCTTTTTGGCATCTCAAAAACAGATCTAGGATCAGAGACCTTGTGTCTAACCAAGATTCAGAGAAACTCATTGCTGCATTCATATCCTTCACAGCTGATCTCACTGGTTCACCTTGGACCATTGTTTGCTGCTCAACTGCTCAGGTCTGACTGCAACTCAGAAAACAGAGCAGATGACTCCAGTTGTACTTACTGTAGAGTTAAAGTTGTATTTGTTGTCTAATAAGTCTGAATATATTTAAGAATTGTCTATACAGAAATCTATACAGTATTCTGCCATTAAATAATCATGTAATGCTTTCCTAAAATAAGATATCTTTTTTATAATCTTTTTTTATTCCGTTTTCTTCTCATTGTTTGACCTTGCGTTTATTTCTGTTAAGCACACTGAATGACCTCTGTGTTTGATAATGTGTTATACAAATATATTGGCCTTGCCTTCCGTGAAGCAGGTCCAGGCAGTTCTGCTGCCTCTCTGCCCTGCTCTCAACTTATCTTTTCATATCAAACAATAACATCCAGCACTTCCTCACAAATGTTTTGGTTTTTATACGTGTCAACCTTGTCACTTTGACAGTTTTAGGTCATTTTGACATTTGTATTGATAAAGCAGCAGATGTAATATGACCCTCATCATCCTAATAACAACCAAGGAATTGATATGAAAGTATGCACAGCAAGTTCTTACATGCCCAGATGCAGGCAGTGGTGCAAGTATTTGTTCACCAGATCCCTGCACTGATTTCAGTTCACTATGACACTGCTCTGCATATCATCTGTTTACATTTACTTATCTCTGGCCATTCATTTTACTTCTACTTTTTTGGACTCACCTGACTACATGTCCTCTGTTTGAGTATTTCATTATTTTATCTTTATCACTCCGCTCTGCTTTACTTCAGTATTCTCTTAATGGTTCACAATAGCATTTCCTCACTTCCTGTTATTACCGTCCAAATTATATTATTTTTATTTATTACTTGATAATTGATTGATTGATTGATTGATTGATTGATTGGTTGATTGATTGATTGATTGATTGATTGATTGATTGATTGATTGATTTGTCTCAGCATCACTCACCTTCTCAGTCACATACTGGCAGCGCTCCAGGTCATGGTCACCATCTGGGAGAATCTCAGGCTCCACAATGGGCACAATGCCGTGCTGAGGGGGACAGGGAATAGGACCGTTAGGTGACCAGCGTCATGACAACAGCCAGGAGCACTTCCTCTGAGGTTGTGAGTTGTGTACCAACAGTTAGTTGGAAGAGAAGAAGATGGGCCAACAGTGTGCTGTAAGAGCCATGTGTGTTACACCACTGCACTGAGCTGACTGAATATGAGTTGTGTATAAGTGTGTGTGACAAACCATTTGACAGATGCTGGCGTAGCGGGCCAGAACATTGGCATTCTCCATGATGGCCAGCTGGGATGGAGTGGTGGGGGTGATCTTCAACACACAGCGCCACTTGGCAAAGTCGGCGCCATCCTTCTTGTACTGTGCACAGCGCTCATAGAGCCCATCCAAACCTGACACACACAGAGGGATAGATACACAGCAGGTTGACAGATGAAAGGCACTGCAGACATCCATGAGGCAGAAGAAAAAGAGGCTGAGAGCTCTCTGCTGGGGGGTGCAGTCTGAGCCATGCCTCACTATAGCATATTCAGTGTCAAGTCACCTGTCCTGTGGGTGAAGCTCCAATAAAGCTACACTGTTTTGTGATATTTTTAAAATCCAAATCTGAGTGTGGAGAGGTTCTGCTCACTGAACAGTCTGGCACCACCAGAGCACAAATACTGCCCTTCTAACCAATCAGAGAAGGCCACTGTCAAGGACAGGAGCTTGAAAACAGTCTTCAATCAATATGTTAATGCAATTCCGATTTACTGCTACTCTCAAACTGACACTTCAGGCGGATATTATCAGCTGGTAGGTGACTGGATGAAACCATTTGTCTGTCATGTGATGAAGCAGGAGAGGAAAGAGAACCACAAACTGCAGTGTGGGGAGCTTTCAAGAGAGGACTTTAGAAAGTTAATTTGGTAGCACTGGTGCTTAGTAACTCATTAGCTGATGAGGACTGACTCTTGTATAAAGAGTTTCTGCACTTGACTGAAATATTCCCTCGTGCATTGATCACTGTGTAATCTTGACATTGATGCCTTCTGCATGCTGGCTTGGCACATGTGATCTCTGATTAACAAAGTTATGATGTTAGGATGTGAAAACAAGCTTTGTCATCTCTAGATAACATGATAATTATCGCACAATAAAAATCATTTTCTCCTGATAATATATCTTCAGAGAGATCACAAGACTAAAAGGTGTAAACATCAGAGCATAAAAGGCATGATAACCCAAACAGTCTGTTCTCTGTGGCTGCAGAAGCTCCTCCCCCACAGGAAGCTGACTGGTCCAAACCACTGTGATTCTGAGAAGCTGCCTCACAAGCTCAGCCCTACGCTTCCTGTGCAACATACACCAATCAGGCATAACAGCATGAGCACTAACAGGTGAAGTGAATAACACTGAGTAACACTACATCACGGCACCTGTTAGTGGGTGCAAGTGAACATTTTGTCCTCAAAGTTGATTTGTTAGAAGCAGGACCAGCAGCTCTTGTGGGCTGTTCCCAGTCTGCAGTGGTCAGGATCTAGGAACAGTGGTGAACCGGCCACAGGCTCATTGATACACGGTAAATCTGATCTCTAATGTATATCCTTCACTATGTTTCCTGAGGGCTAAGCAGAGAAAAGAGTTTGTGCGTACCTTGAGTGGTGGTCTCTCCGTTGGTGCCTGCAAGGGGAACCACACCCTTGTCCACTTTAATGCCCACCACCATGCCCTTCTCTTTCACCAGCTGGGGGAAGAGCTTGCCATCGTCAGTCTTCTGGTAGAGCGTCTCGTGGAAGAAGATCACGCCGCCGATGCAGGGGTTGACCCGATTATCGGAGGTGAAGAGGAGCTGGCGGTACAGACGCCTGTTCTCCTCTGTGTTCTCAGTGTTGATGCCCTGGAAGCGCTTGGCCATGCTGCCTGGAGTCGAGACACAGGGAGAAGACAATGAAGACACGGCTGTGTATTTTCACCCACCTCTCCCTCGTCCTACACGGAGGCAGTGACAGGCAGACAGTGGTAAGAAGTGAGGACGTCCGTTGTCGCTCTCCCCCCTTTGCTAAATATAAGATGAATCAGCCGTACTTGCAACGCAATCTGCATTTAACAGCACCAAACTGGCAAGAACAGATTTCAAAGATGCCGTGGTTTGTGTTAAATAAACATCACAGGCGCCTGGGCCAATCAGACGCAGTGATCAGAAACCAGGATACTGCTATTCATCATGTAAACAGGGATATTAATAATGTAAACGCAGCATCCTGAATATGATCATAAACGGGATATAGCTTGTTACTGGGATACTCAAGTCCATGTAAACGCACTGAATGTTACAGAGGCTATGTTCACCTTTAGTTACAGTGTATGCCTGATGTTGGAAACTATGGATGGATCACCTTGTGCTCATTAGAAGAGTGCAGGTTGACACAGTCGTTACACTGGAGTCATTGCTGAATGTTTCAAAAAGTTCAACACTAGTATTATTAGGTGATGAGATGATGTGTCAATCAAACGTGACACAACTACATCCTGAAGTGCGGGAATACAGAACATGTTGTAATGATCACAAAATATGGTTTACATGCACACATGCGTGCGCGCGCACACACACTCACACACACACACACACACACACACACACACACACATTATGAAACCTTCAAACTGTCAGTTCAGAGTTCTCTTCTAAGTGTCTTCATCTTTTCTGTGTTGTTTGTGTCACTTTGTCCTTGTTTCACAAACAAACTTTTATTCCACCAACATTTGAGCTCAGTAATATGACATCTGAGACTTGAAGAAGAAATATGTTTGATGATAGCAAAGTAGATAACTGCAAGTTTCAGGAGAGATCTTTCATTTATATAAACCTGGGGTTTTACTTATTAGCCTCTCAGAAATTCACAGTTGTTACCATTTGCAAGATGGCCGAATGAAATTTCACCTAACCTACATTTTACTAGGGATAACAATCAGAGTAATGAACATTATTCATACAGCACAATTCATGGTGCCCTGACTGATCAGCCACCAAACATGATCAACCAGTTTTCATAAAATAACACGATTGATAGATTGGCAGTTATTCTTCTAGTCACCATTTATCTGAAAAACTGTGGTTAATACACTGTGTGCTATGCAGTGCAGTCCCATCTCCACTTTATACACTGTGCCAGTGTGCGACAGGCCACCAAAATAAAACATGTTGGTTGCATGGAACTTTCACAGTGTGTGTGAGACTCATATATAGTCCATCACGTGTAATATTCTTAAAATGATCTGTGGCTCATCTACAGATGTTTGGTATTGGTGACAGAAAAACATGTCTGCAGTGTCCCTTAGGCTTGTTTGGTATAACGGTACTAAAAGGGTACTGTGGTACTAAAGCAATTATACTACATTTGGAAAAGAAATTAAAAAAAAAAACAGTACTTTTTTTTATATGAATGACTGAAGCATACAGTTGCCAATGGTGACAGGGAAGAGAAGGGAGAGAGAGAGAGAGTTCCTGCTATGTAATATACATTAAGTAGCGGCGGTCCATGTATGTGTTTGTATGTGTTCGGCACGAACCCGGACCGAACCAGTGCATCCAGTCAGAGTGGTCGGCCTTGCCTGTAGAGAACTCTACTGAGGTTATTATAGCCCATAAGTTGAACACCACTAACAAGCTAACGTGTCCTTTTTTGTTTATAATCTCTCCTTCAGCCTCAGGATGAGTTCTGTTGTCATCTCTTTTCGATAGAAACCAGACAAGTCTAGCAGGTGTTTGATGCCTCGTATTATGTGCTGGGACCCTGTTTGTACTGTTGATTAAGTATGGTGCTGTTCTGAGCATCATTTGTAGCTATGAGTGGCTTTTTTGATGGTGGTTGGCTCTTGGCTACAAAGACAGCAGTATTTTACTATCTGGCTGTCTGTGCTCAAGTTGCTACAACTAGAGGAGTTTGCGGTCGGCAAACTTGATCTCTTCAGGGGATGTTCTACTCGGTCTCACGGTACATTCGACCATAGGTTAAACTTACGCAAGAATATCCCTTAAGTTGAAGTCATTCTAGTGTCTTCAGCTCTACACATGCAGTCAATATAGGTTGTGTATTCTGTTTCTATTAAATTAGTGAACTGGAATGTGGTTGATCGTGGTGGTTAACAGGATGAGTGTGATCCTATTACAGGCCCATTCATCAGTGACCCCTCCCTCGCCAATGGTCACATAGTATGTCTGTCGTACCTGTGGATTCATCAGCTGCCAGGATGCCTTTCCCAGGAGCCACGATCCTCTGAGCGATGTCACTGAGCTCCTTCTTCTGCTCAGCACTCAGGAAGGGATACGCATGAGTCATGGTGGCTGTGGAGAAGGAGAGATACCAGTGTTGATTTACTCTTGAGCAACACTGGAGAGACCATGCAACCTTTTTTCTATCTATTTTTTTCTTTTCCATCTTTTCATTTGCCTGTGGTGCAGGCCATGGAGTGGTGTAAAGACAGACAGGATATACTGAAGGTGGGGTACAATATGAAACAAAGTGAAATACATAGGCTATGTTGCAATTGTGTGTAATAAGCCTATGATGTCAGATAAAAACTCTCACTGTACAGTCACTCCTTGTCTACTAATAAAGTTGTTTTACTTTTACTTGACATGAAGCTGTTTCACGTCGTGGTTCCTGTCATTTCACCACAGTAAATCATCAACCTCTCTGACACCGTGTCCACCCCCCCACCCACTGAGATCCTGTGCCATCTCCAGGACCGTGCGTCACGGCTCGTGAGGAGTAACTGTCAAACTTCACCTCTGAGCACTTTATTCACCGTGGAGGACTCTGTGAGCAGTTTTACTGGAGACGGTTACCCGCTTACAAACAACCGCTTCTACGTCAGTCACTATAGAATACAGTAACAGTTGTGAGAGTGCGGCTCTCGTGACCGCACTTCCGCGTCCTCGTGTAGTCTGGATGACTTTGACTTGCACCACGGCCTCCTGAAAAACTCCAGGTTTTAGTTCCATTAGACTATCATAGCTTATTATACAAGATATCCGTTATTATCTTTATCCAGACAGAGACATTATACAGTTACACAGTGATGGATAAATACAGGAATTCGCACGCGACCTGTTGGACTAATAAACTGTGCGTGAGAGGACAAGGAGGGATGTTTCCTCCCCTCAGCTCCTGCTCTAAACTCTGGATTCATGAGAGAATAAAACTCACCGGGATGTCGCTGCGCAGTCACAGAGAAAGTCGCTGTCAGACAGGAAGCTGCTGTTGTAACAGAGCGGAGATGGAGACGGTGAGAAGGGCGAAGAGGACAGAGGCGCAAGGCGTGGCCGAGACGGGCCTCATCCAATCAGAGCACCGCGTTTATCAGGCTGACGCAAGGTTTCCTCCAGTAGGAGGATATCGGGTTGTGTCGTCGGTCTGAGCGATGATGCTGACAACTAAGGGTGAAATAACCCCCCGAGCTTGTCGCACAGGTAACTAATAACAGCTTCTCAAATAGTCTCCTCAAGATTCTCATCAAACTTTACCTGGCTGTGACTGAGGAGGACAGAGGTTTAAGTCCAGTTCAAATCATCAACAACTCTGGGAAAGATTACAGAGACTGTGATTACAGTCCATTTTTAAATCAGGAATGTAGCACAGAAAAAAACACAAACAATTAAAATTTGAATTGCTGAAGTTTGTCACTGTCATCAGGATGAGAGAAGAAGCCTGGTGGTCAATAGAAAACTGAAAACCATCTTAATGCAAGCTGTCCAAATATACCCTTCCTAACCACTGCCACGCTGAAATGTTATAAGCACATTTTTCCAAGTTAGTTAGTCCAGGTTTTTCCAGTTCTACACTTGTGTGAGCAGTGTAAACCAATGTAAGATGTGCAGTCAAATAATGATGATCACAATCAACTGATGCTCATACAGAACATGACTGGACAAAAGTGGACCTGGCAACAATGAAGGTCAAATATAAGAATAGGTACTTCTGCAGTGCATGTTGATGAACCACTTTTGCAATGTCATCAACCATTTCTAATAATCTCAAAACCTGAAATAATTTAGGCTATTCATCAACAGCAGTCTTAATAGATATAACAGTCAGCCTAACTATTACATGAAATAGATATAAATAACATTTATAAATGAGTCCCAGCTTAATTCAACCAGAATAACCAGGAAACCACAGTTTAATCTGCTCTCTGGGTTTTGGGCAACAGCCCCTTGTTACAACGGAAGTGATGTTTTCCTGTAAGGTAAAGCTGAGGGCTTAGTCAGCTCGCAGTCAGTGCAGCTGGAGGCCTACGTGAGGAGCCTCACATGCTTGATGTGTGGGGAAAAGTGACAGAGCATCATTACAGGAAACCCTGGTGCTAAAACAGCTCAGTATCCATTGACGTGTTCACATCAGACACATTTGGATTAATTTACTGTGGTTGTGATCGTTTCACCTCAAAGTCATAATACAAAAAGTGTATAGATTTGCATGTTGAATCACATATCAGCTCTTTCCGTGAAATATTAATGGCTTTACTACCTCGCATTCATCATGTGATGCCTGAATGAGGAATCACTTACAGTCTGTGACAGACACTCACACACTGTTATATAACATAACCTCAGTGTTGCTGATGCCTTTTCCACTGAGCTACAGCTCCTGACTTTGATGCTTGAATGCCCTGTCTCATCACAACATATGCAGGGTTATAAATGAACAAAAAAACTTCTAGAATTACTGCCTCGCCTCCCTCCACTCAGACCAGCTTCAGGTTACATCTCTGTCTGTCCAGAGTCGTATAAAACATCAACCATTTGTATGAAAATTTGTCATAACTGCTGAATGAAGAAACCCCCAAATCAATATAAAGAGGAATAACAAGCAAAAATACAAATAACAAATTAAATATGGAGTAGATGTCTTCTAACTCTCACTCACAGGAGGCCTTACCAGCATAAAAGTGAGTGCGATGTATTTACAAAATACAAGTTACAGGTTTGTGGACAGTGTACACAGACATTAAACAAAAAAATGTAAAGATGCGTGTACCAGATTTAGCAGAGAGCTAATTTCCATCAGTAGTCCATTACATAGAACACAAATTCATACGTCCCAGACAATAAAAATAGTAATGTATCATCTATATGACATATACATTACATAAAACGTAAATAGACAATCCAAGGGCTGTTCCTGATGTAAAGTGCGAGGTAGAAGTGTGCTTTAATAAAGTGCTGGTTTGCTTGTTTGTAGTCAATAAAGTACAAAGTGCTCGTAGCAGCATGGAGCAAGAATTTGAGTTTTAAGAAATCACTAGAGGGGACAATAATGAGGAGTTTAAATACCAACAATGGTAATAGTACTTGTAATGCCTAGGCACAAGACGAAATATGAAGACAGAAAATCTGACAGCACCACCTAGTGATGGCAACACTGATTGCTCAGCAGCCATTTCTTTGTGGCCAGGCGGAGACTGCCATAGTACTTATTAATTTTCAGGTCACTAGGGAGCCTATTTCATTCTCCAATGGCCTTGACAGAAAACGCAGCTTGGCCCAAAGAAGACTTTCTTTGTGGGATTTTGCAGTCTCCTCTCGCTGCAGATATTTAAACTCTTGTTCTCTGTTAGAGCAGGGGAGTAGGTATTTTTTCAGTGGTGGGGGGGGCCACATTACATTACATTATTATTTTATAAACTCAGGAAATGCTTGACAGTGTAGTTACATTGTCAAAGCTCAATAGATTGTAACTGGGGAGAATGTTGTAGTGGTGGTACTGTCTTGGTTTCTGTCCAGGACCTTCAATGCTTGTCCATAAAGAGATCTGATTGGATTTATAGTGGTCTGGCTAGCTTGGCTCCAACATGGCATGCAGTCTCTCATGTAGGAGAGTATCATAGCATTAAGGTACATTTTTGCAGCACCAGATGTTAAGGAGTTCCTGATATGACAGAAGTTCATGATGTTGAATTTCAAGACATGAGCCATTTTTCTGATGTGTTTTTTAAAGCTCAGATTTGAGTCAAGAGTAACCCCCAGGTACTTCAATTCCTCATCAATTTTTATCGTTTGTCCTTTCACAAGTATTTTGGGATATCCATGTTTCTTATTCTGTTTGTGAAAATACATAGCCACTGTTTTATCTGTATTTAGTGTAAGGCATGACTGGTTGAGCCACTGCGATATTCTCTCCATAGCCTCTGAGTGTATGGCAGCAACTTCATCATGGTTTATTATCACGGTGTCGTCAGCGTACATTACCGTTTCTACTACTTCACAGATCAGTTAATTGAGAGACAATTTGGGAAAATGTGGCACATTCTGAAATTTTAGTTAAATTACTAAACTTAATTCTTTACTTAATAATGGAAGTTTTACAATGCAGACCAAGGAACAATGGCTGACTGTATACAGTGCTCATTTTACCTTTGAGACATATGTTATGCTGATTTTCTGTC
>OMNW01000116.1:0-11769 GCA_900303245.1 Selene dorsalis | reverse complement strand
GATCCCCATTTTTTCAGCTGCTGGGCTGCCACACAACGAGGTGAGAATACCAAACTGAAATGATCTCAACAGACAGATAAGATGTCTGAGACTTGATTTTGTCAGTACTTGTTGATGTGGTGGGTAACAGGAACACCACCCAAGGTGCACATCAAAGTGTATTGACAGGTAGGGGGGATCCTGCTGCATGGAGCCGTGTGGAGTATGTTTAATGGTAGGGTTGAAGATCCTGGAAAAACGGTTTGAGCAGGCCACATTTTGAAAATATATGTATATTTTGAAAAGGTAAGTCAGAAGTCCAAGCCCCTTTCCTCAGACTCCTCTCCAAAGCCACGCCTCCAGAGAACAGGATCGCTCCGCATTGGGTTGCTACCTTTTGCGGAGCGACCCAGTGTAATCCCAGTGAGAGTGGCGCTGCTTTTCGCGATACTGTCACGTGTAGTGGGGCTTCACTGCGCAGCATGGCTAACTTTCCACCAGCTTTTTCTCATGGCTCATTCAGGTGAAAGAAAGCCTGACCCAACGCGCCCCGACTCACTTTCCTGATGCGTCATTATTGCATTCTAATACAAGCACAATTGATAATAATAGTGATGATGACATTAAGGTAAAATAAATTTTCTACTCTACCAACCATATAAACATGATGAAACTTGAATGAAATACCAAATGCGTATGACAACTGTGTAGAAGCCATCCTATATAAACGCTGAACCAACTTGCACATTCTTCTGTTAGTAGATAATCATCACCAAATGAGCAATGTCAGTTGAGTGCATTTCACAATAAACAACGCACAGTACAACCAGCAAGTAGATGTGTTTTATAAAAACAAAAAAAAAACAAAAAATAATAATAATAATAAATTAAAAAAAAAAAAGGAAGCCCACAGTCCGACCCGAGTCATATGTATTTTCGGCCCGAACCTGGCCCAAATCAGCGCATCTGGTCAGGTTGGTCGGACTGGCCCAGCCTGTTGAGAACTCTTTCTTACATAGGTGCCAAGCATTTTACAGCCACATTTAGGGAAAAGAAAATCGAAACATTTTGAATAATTTCATCATTTTATGAACATAAAGCAATACTTTTACCAAAGAAAAATCTGAATGTTGTATTTTGCAAGAAAAAAACTCGTGAGAATAAAGTTGTAGTTTTAAAAGAAGAGTGTTTAAAAAATCATGAGAATGAAACTGTAATTTTATAAGAAAAAAATGTACTATATTATTATGAGAAAAAAGGTCATAATATTGTTTGAATAAATTTGTATTTTGCACAAAACAAAAAATCATATGGGAAAAAAAAAAGTAGTTTTACAAGAAATGTGATTTTGAAAAATCCCCCCTATCTAAATATGAATAGCTGAGTATTTTCTTTAAAGCAGCAGTTTGGTTGTATGACCTGCACATATGTAACTGCAGCATTAAAAACACAGTGACGTCCCTCATGCATTCCGTCTGTCCCTGCGATCATTACCACAGCCCAGCTCATTGTACATGAGTGGATGAGTGGCATTCACCCAGCTCTTTTGCTTTTGCTACAGTGTGTGCTGTATGATGACTGAGACTTACATCTGTGCAGGGCACACAGCTTTGTTGTCACTGAGTGGAAATTAAACCAACAACATCAGGTCATACTTAAAGGAGAGCGATCTGTTATTTCCAGTTAGATTGTGTCCGTCTGCTTGTTTAAGTAGCAGCGCCTGAAATCATCTGAAGGCAAAAAAAAGAAGTAATACAAAATAAAAATAAATGGCCTCAAAGACAATTCTGTTTTGTTTGGCGAAATAATTATCGATCGATTCAATCTACTGTACCACTCCAGCACAATTGAGGTTCCTTGAGTGACCATTGGTTGCTCTTGATGCTCTTCTGCTAAAAAAAGAGGATTCAGAAACCAATGATGACCCTTGTATTTTTCTTTTCAGTGCCACAGTTTTTTACACGTTGGTGCTCAGGGACAGAATTTAATACCGTTATCCTCTCGCAATGGAAAACCATTATCAGACAGTGACAAGAATGTTTTTCCCCTGTGTTTTGTCCAGGAGACGGTTTTTAATATCCACTACCACTCATTTTTCTGCAAGACCATGTTTGAAGTTGACTGAGATTTTGATTGATCGTTTTTTTTCCTTATTGCAAGACAGAAATTAAAAATGTAAATGATACCTAATGTAGAGCTTTATTTTATTTGCCCAAGTAACATCAACAAAAGAAAATGCAGTATAACTACCATGGTAACAGCAAGTCTAGAAAAATAAACCTCCTGTCACATTTCTTGAGAGCTGCTCATCTAAAAAAAAGAAAAACCTCCAAGAGGACACCACACCTCCACCCAGTGAGTCTGAAGTCCAAAAAATAAAATATAAACCAGGGGTGTCAAACGTGAGGCCTGGTTGGACCCTCTGACCCTTTGGTTCGCATTTTACTGGCCCCTTGTGTATTTTCACTGGCCCGGCCACCAAAAAATGAAAATAAGTCAGCTCCACAGGTCTGCTTCACCCGCCAGATCCTGGTTCCCCCTCAGCCTGTGTCTCTCCTACTGTTTCCCACGGAGCTCTGCCCCATTTGAAAGGTGAAGGAAGCCTGTATGTAGAAAGACGTTGCCTCTGAGATGTCGAATGTGTATCATAGAAGAGAAACACACATTTCAGGACAGAACAGATATGTCTGTGATTTTCAGCCTCCTTTCATATTTAATAGAGGGGGGCAATACCAAGCATGTGGGAGCATATTTTTATAGAGATGAGGGCAATATCTGACATTACAACTATCCTAGCCCAACTGCCCCCCCCCTGCCTCGTGCAGGTCTTTGCCACCTTGGTCTCAAAAAAAAACAAAAAAACAGGGAAAACCCTGGACACTGTTTTTAATATTTTTTATTTTATTTTATTATTTAAGCTCCATTTTGATTTATATTAAAATAATATTCATAGACATGGTTTTGTTAGACTGTTATGTCATGCTTATGTTGAGTACTGCCCCTGTCTAACTGATGATCATGTGACTTCTGTGTTACTTCCAGAAAGAGACTTAGAATGAAGCATAAGATGTTTCATAAAACGTTTGAAATAAAGCTCACAACTTAAGTGATGTCTTTCAATCCCATCACTTTTGTCATTTCCAGCTGTTTTCAGTGTAAACCCAGTGTCCTCTACTCACCAAGCACTAAACAGGAGATCCACAGTTCACTAGAGAGCCAGCTTAAAGCTAAGGAGCAGATGTTTCTCACGGGAAGTGGTGAAAGCCCGAAGCAGAGCTAAAAGCAGAGTTAATGCACAGGCGGTATGCTATGTTATGTGGGGAATGTTAATTGTAACAGCTCACATCGGTGTGCTTGTTCCACCTTAACTGAAATGAGCTCATGTCATAGTAAAAGCTGGGCAGCATCCATGGACTCCAAACCCACCCCCACCGTGACAGTGCATTATCAGAAGGCAAGGCAAGTTTATTTATATAGCCCATTTTTACAAACTGTTTGTCCCAAAGAGCTTTACACAGAGGGTCTAGCAATGGTCAGCTCATGCTGCCTCGTTCAAGATATAATGCTCTACAGACAGCTTGTATTTCTCTGTAGTGACCTCCTCCATATCTCTGATGCAGCATTCATAGCAAAATTAACAAGAAACTCAGACTTTACATGCACTGTAATGGAACTGTTGTAGTAATTGGTTTGTTTGCTTGCCTGTTTGCTTTTGTTTAATTTTGTTTGTTTATATGTTTTCTTTATTAATTTCTGGCTATTACATTTTTACATTTTATATATCTACTTGAAGGATGATATTTATGTGTGATTTTTGTATATTTTTGTATTATAGCTGACTGCTATGGCTTCAGCTAATGGGGATCCTTACTAACATGACAGCATCATAACAGCATCCTCTGCCCTTAGAACTGTCCCACTCCTGAATTACTGTAATCATGGCGACCACATGTTGTGCAAACATACCTTGCTTCTTTAAGCACATGTCACAAAGGTCAGTCATGCGGTGATTTCCTCCATGGGCCAGGTGCCTGGACTCTGGGGGGCACGGCGAGGTCACGGCAGGCCAGATCAAGACAGAGGCATTATGGGATGAAGTTCCTCTGTCATTCCACAAACTCTTCACTGCGTAATTTGTTAGCTCTAATTGATTGTGGTTTGTTGTAACCAATGTGTTAATGAATAAAAGATTTAGATCTATATTTAGATTGATTATCTCAGGTATTTGCAGGGAAGTGATTAGATTTCACTGAGGATTCATAAGGATTGTGATTGGATAAAATGCTGATGAACCCTCAGGAATAGAGACTTTGCTCCATTAAAAAACACGTGTCCTACATTTAAAGACTGTGTGGAGGTCGTGTCTAAACCCTGACTGTGCGTTTGATTCCTTGTAGATTGCAGCTCAGATCTGTCGACAGGCTGGCCTGGTGCAGAAGTCCAAGGATGTGATGGACTACACCGCTGAGAACTTTGCCATCGTCTTCGCAGCCATGGGGGTGAGCAGGCCGCGTTCAAACCTTTATTTTCCCCCCATCTGTCACTCTAATCCCCCTCTTAACCCTGATGTGACACCTTGTACCCTCTCTCCCACCCTGGTTTCTGTCTTTTATTCACTAAGTGACTTAACCTTTGAGTCCCTCTTGTTATTTCTGCACCTCTGAACATATCCCTAGGCCATGTAGACAGGTTACTCATTCAAAAGCTCCTTTAACGCTGTCAGTCCTGCAGTATCAAGTTCTCTCCTCCTCAGCTGCTCCGCCTGTCTGCTTTAATACCCCATGTGTGACATGCTCACCTCCACCACACCCACACACACACACACACACATGCACACACTTGGTTCACTCATTAAATCCTAACCCTTCCCCATTTACTTCTCCACCAGCTCACACCCTACTGGTCGGGCTAGTGGGTGAACTGGGAATTAATTGAAAAAATACAGATATTTTTAAAGTTATGCCTGAAACTGAGAGCAGAGCAGAACTCCCACTGAATGACACTTGATCCATGGTAGGGTTGTTTTTATATCACAGTATTTGGCAGGACCGTAACAACATTGTCATCTACGTAATCGCAAATACGAGTGAGTGACTGACTGACAATATTTGAAGCTGCTCTGGTTTTCCAACTGCTCAGGAACACGAGTGAAGAGGAGAAGTGTTTTCTAATACACTAAGACTGAGTCCACATGTGAAAACAGAGTTATTCCCTCATCCATGCTCACAACCCAAAGTCACACAATGCCATAGCGACACCACATGTCATGTGATCAGAATGAATAATTAATAATAATCAGCTGCTTCTCCAGCAGCAACATGCTACCCTGCTCTCAGAGCTTGCTGGTGTCTCACTAAAAAGCAGCTCCCTCCCCCGGTCCAGCCCCCATGTGCAACCAAAAACTCTGTTTTCCTTCTCCACATGGAAACGTGAAAACAGTGTGGACATAGCCTCACCTTCAATACAGCAGATAAACTACTTTCATTGCATGAATCATTATTACTGAAGGAGGCAGAGGAAGAAATGAACGTATGACACACTGAGCAGAGACAGAGAGAAGTCATCAGGAGGCTTTATACTAGCCACAGTGATTGACTCTTCATATCCAACAAAGGGAGTTAGATATAAAAAACTGTCTGACAGAGGTTTTGAGCTAAGAAAGATAGTGTTTTGGGTCCCAGTGGTTCACCTGGTGGAGTGCATGTTTTGGGCTTAGTGCTTCTTCAGTGTCAGTGGTCAGTGGAAATCAAACAGAGCCAGTTAGCCGGGCTTTACATTTTTAAAGTCAGCATCTTACGGGCCTTGTGTCTGAGGACAGAGACGTTAAGCAGGTTAGTCCTGGCAGCAGGATCATCACAGTGTCCTTCTCTTCATAACAAACAGACCACTAGTGAAAAAATAAATAAATAAATCTGAAATCAGATCAGTCAAAGATTGATCAAAGCCGTGATGTCACAGGTTTGATGTCAGTAATGGGCTCCTGCTCCCGCAGCGTCACTGACTTGTGTCATTGGTCTCTCAGGTTAACATGGAGACTGCTCGCTTCTTCAAGTCTGACTTTGAGGAGAACGGCTCCATGGACAACGTCTGCCTGTTCCTGAACCTGGCCAATGACCCCACGTAAGATTTATTCCTTCACTATAATTTCTCTACCTGTATGTAAGCTGTGATTGGACAAGCTGCTCCAGTGCTGTGTACTTTTTGTTTTTTTTTTGTTTGTTTTTTTTATTAAACATCTCTGAAGTGAGGGACATCCGAAATGTGTTATGATTGCTCAAAGAAAAAAATGTGTAGAATAGTTTTATATAAAAGTTGAGTTCAGACCTCAGTGTCTCTAATGATAACTTTATGTCTCTCTGATTCACCAGCATTGAGCGTATCATCACCCCACGCCTGGCGCTGACTACAGCAGAGTACCTGGCTTACCAGTGTGAGAAGCACGTCCTGGTCATCCTGACTGACATGAGCTCCTACGCTGAGGCTCTGAGAGAGGTACGACCACTACTACTGATTACTATTACCATGAGCGAAATGAAAAGATGAGTCATTTGCCAAGAGATGGTATCAAAACACAAACCAAATGGGGCATCTTATAACTCACTGGGTTGAGCAGGCGCCCGATATCCAGAGGCTATAGTCCTTGCTGGAGCCGAACCCCGGTGGCCCGTGTCATTCCCCCTCTCTGTCTCCACATTTCCTGTCAGTTAAAGGTGTAAAAGCCCCCCAAAAAAGAAAAAAAACACAAAACCAAGTGGATGGTGGATAGATGCTCTGCTCTTGTTGTTTGTTTTTCTGACAGTGTAGACATTTTCTACTAATGCTCCTGTTGGGTTTTAAAAACACAGCTTACTTTTTGTGATTCCTCATGACGTCTCATCCCATGCTGAGTTTACCCAATCAGTACCGAGCAAACCTCAAGCCTCTTCCAGGGCGGTTCCTTCTACGGAGACACGCCTCAGTGGCCCCGGCCCCCGTAAAATGACCCCAAAGTTCCTCCAGTTGAAACGCACCTAAACGAGATTTATACGTTTATGGTGGGAAACTTTTGAATATTTGTATAGCTGCCTCTGTGAAATTGTGGATGTAAAATGAGGTACTCGTTGTCTGTTTGCTTCCCCCTGTCATAACTGAGAGGTGTACAGTGTCCAGAGGGACACAGAGTTTGAGTCTTGTTGTGTGTCTTGCATATGTTGTGTGTCTTGCATATGTCGATACACTTAAATATTGCAATATTTCTTTTTGCGATACTGTATCAATATTCAAAAGCAATGTATTGGTTTTTTATGAACAGTTTACATGCAAACCTTCACGGCGGTGGGTCATGGACTTGCACTTATATAGCGCTTTTCTAGTCACTCGGACCACTCAAAGCGATTTACACTGTTTGTCAAATTCACCCTTTCACACACACATTCATACAGTGCTAGACACAGCACTTGAAGCTAACCATTCACACACCCAATGCACACATGGGGGGGGCAAGTGTGGGTTTAATGTCTTGCCCAAGGATACTTAGACATGCAGCTTAGAGGAGCCAGGAACAAACCACCGACCTTCCGGTTAATGAACGACCCGCTCGACCTCCTGAGCCACAGCCGCCCACTCATCTGCTCCAGTGGAACATTGCAATCTTGTGAGAGTACATGTCCGTGGCTCATCGCTGTGCTCAAGCGTTACCTCACTTAGCACAGTCAAAAAAGGAAAGAAATCGCAATATATCATCTTGCTTTTAGTATCATACGATATATCTTGCTGTCTCGTATCGTGATACGTATCGTATCGCCAGATTCTTGCCAACACACCCCTGCGTCCTCCCCAGTACACCACAGTCAAGAGCTGACCACCACAGACTGGTGAAGCATCTGTAATAGCTTCAGATGTGTCTTCTTAAGAAGTACAGACTTGGTGTGTCCTGCCTCCTTCACCTGAACACCAACAGGTTCAGGAGTTTCCTAAAACAGTTTGCCAGTGCAGTGTTTCTGAATTGATTCAATTCAGGTTCACAAGGTAAACATGATTACTAATGCTACATATATATTCAGGCAGATATTCCAGTTGTAGCACTAATTTTACTGTGACATTAATGAGATTCTCAAACTAATGTGAATTGTTCCCATGTTATTAAAAATCTGAAGGTTCTCATTAAGAATGGACCCACGGCAGTTGCATAAATGCTCTTTTAAGTGCTTCCTTTAGTGTAGTTTAGTGTAGTGGGGATGTTGTAGAGATGATAAACAAACCTCACAACCGTTTATATCTTCAGTGTATTATAAAAAACAAACAGCAGGCAGCCACTTCACTGAAATGTTTGCGTGTTGGTAAAGCGTAGTGTGATATTAAAGAGGCTTTGGGAGCCATCATTTCCCACACCACTGTGCAGGCTTTTATCTTTGCATATGAAAGTTATTACAGTTATTTTTTGGTCACATGCAAAAGTGGATGGTAAGTTAAACACGGATGCCTTCTCCAGTGAGGTTTGTGTGAATGTGTTTGTAGATTGAGGTCTCCTGGAATGTTTTAGACATTGGCGGTATTTTCACTCCATAGTTTTTCAATCTGAAATGCAACCACGCATTTGCAGAATGAACTGCAGTGGTTATCTTCATGGTAGGGATGCCCAGTCAGCGGTTATACAATCAAAACTCCAGCTCAGCCAAGTGCAAGATCTAATTGACAAGCTGCACTTTTTTTGACAGCGTTATGAGTAGTTGTGCATTGTTGTGGTATTACAGAAATCATATTCTTCAGACAAATAAGGAAAATGTTTGTGTAGTATTCTGTCTCTCTCTCTCTCTCTCTCTCAGCCGATCTTTCCATCTCTCCTAAACCATGAAGCTGAACACCTTATCTGGTTCTGCTTCTTAAATGGAAACTTTATTTAACAACACTGAATAAAAATGACATCATGTTTTTTTTTCAGTGAACATGAAATGCAAAAACAAGCAGTCCAACTGAAATGCCAAAATCTGCCAAAAATGATTACAGTATTGTTTTGTATATCATGCAGTTGATTTTGACCGATTTCTCTCAGGCCAGTATGATTACGATAGTTTGTAGCAGGAAAAAGCCGACAACCTATTAATCGGCCGACACGAAAAAAGCACATTATCCAGACAGCTCGGTCAGAGTCATCATGACATTGTGGCACGACATATTTAAATCGCAATAAGCCCTTTTGTCCAACGTTTCCCGTTGAAAAGACCATGGCAACGTAAACTCAGCTGTCAACAGCTCCACCAACACAACACTAAAGGTAGTTCTATTTTGTATTTAATATTGAGCCTTATTTGAATCTTTGAATACTTCCACCAATTCTGATACTTTAAAAAATGTCCAATCAGTGCAGGTTAATCGCTGTTCCTCTTTAGTGCAGCCCTGTTTCATGGTAGTGAAGGAACAGGGAACCTATAAAGCTATGGTTCACTGATACGTTATCAGTTTCTTACTAAGAATGCAGCTCTATCACTGTACACCATGACTTCTTGTTTAATCAGTCTCAAAACAGTAACTGCAGCATGTGCAAAGCTGTGGATGCCTTTGTCGACTGTTCACTGTGAGTGTGGAAGTATTCTTCCAGTGACCCAGGAATCACTGAAGATCAGAACACTCTCTTGGTTCTTCTCTAGGCATGGGCATGAGGGGAAACTGACCAATCATCAGCATGCCACAGTTAAATAATAGCAGTTTATTTGTATGTGATTAGTTGGTGTAACCACTTTAAAACTGGATACAGCGGTGGGTAGTGACTCAGTTGGCCATTCTATGATTACCAGCCACACTCACCAGCTTGACTCAATCCATGAGATTTGATCTTTACATCTGATACATTTATTTGGCTTCCAGAACATTATGTTTTTGTTATTATTTTGCTTAATTTTCTTCATCATTTGTCATCTCCTTCTAGACATTGGTTATCTCGCAGTTTTCAAGACCAGTCACAGAATGCACCTGTAAGGAGTCTGGCAGTTAGTGACCAGTCCACATTTATTAACCCCCACCCACCCGATCAAATGATCAGCCCCCTGATCAGAGCATGACTGGAACTGTGTGGGTCAGTTTTTAACAGGGCAGTCTAAAATACCCCTGAACTGGAAGTGATCTGCAAAGAGACACTTCATCAAGATGAGAACAGATTTTCTGGCTCTAAAATCAGTTTGTAAGCTGCCACAGCTCACACACAGCTCTTGTCCAGGCACAGCTGCTTTTCCGTCAGTGTTATTTAAATTAGTGCACAGCTGCTAAATATTCAGTCATATTTCAGAATGGTACAGTTGTCCTGAATCCTCCAAGCAGCAGACTGTGTGGCAGCATGTCAGTATAACACCTCTGCAAGTTTCCAGCAGCATAAGCACAGAGGTGATGGACTCACTAAGGTCTTGTGCTCATTGCTGAAAGGGATGGTAATGTGTCCTTCATTTGTGTAGGAAATACCTTAATTTCATTATTGTCTGCTTGGCTTTCAAAGGAAACGGTCCCCCCTCTCTGCCCCTCCACCTACCGCCCTCCTTTCTCCTCACGGTGAGGAGTAAGGCCCTCTCGACTCACTCCTTTGTGTCCCTGTCTGGCAGTACAATGTAGGTTTTTAAGTGGTGCATGTGTATTTCCCTTCTTGCATTTGCTGTCCATAACCTTGGCACATGCATGCTGCACCAATAGTCAGCTAAGACTCAGGCAGCTTGATGGGTATTTCAGCACTTACAAAGAGGCAGGAGGACATTAACATTTAACTTCTGTTCCCATTCATGCACGTGAAGGTTTAGTTTTGCATTGAATCTACAGTTCACAAGTGTTTAGCCTGCCCATCAACCTTTAAATCCAGTGATGAATGAGATGCATTTTCTTTCTTGCCTGCTCTGAATTCACTTGACTTTGGGAACAAGGATTTACTTTTGGTCATTTTTGCAGAGGGCCAGAAAACAGAATGGCGACATTTCCAACCAGCTGTTTGCCTCTTCTGAAAGATACTAAAGGCATTAGCATCACTTGACTCTCCAACAGTAGATGGGTTCAGAAGGTTTTTTTTTTTTTACTCTTATTTACAAGTGGAAAGTTTATATCAAAAAAGCCAAGGAAGATTAAAGGTAGGGTTGGAGATCCTGGAAAAACGGTTTCAAGCGGGCCACATTTTGAAAATACACAATCAGAAGTCCAAGCCCCTTTCCTCTGATAGGGGTTTCACACTGGCAGGGCTCCGGGCCTGTTCCGGTCCCCAAACCCAATTTTGAACCGGCTGGCGATTTCAGACCGAAAAAATAACTGGTTCGGAACCTGAAAAGTTGGTTCTTAAGGACCAAGCAGGACCAACCAAGAAACAGTTGGTTCTTTCCTGGAGACCATGACATCATCAGTGGGCGTGTCGTATTCTAGGCTGTGAAGATGAGCAGGAAGGAGGAGAAGGCAGCGACTGACAACCTGGAGTAAAAGAATTTGACGTGGTCTGCTGTGGAAACTATTTTTGGTGGCATCGACAGAATTTCAAGAAAAGCTAGAAAGCAGCACAAGAAAGAACGTGTTGTACTATGAATTTCGCTTCAGGCTTAATAAAGTAATTCTTATCCTTGAACTTGGGGATGAGATGGTCAAGGCTGGGTTCACTCCAACGCCAGACCAAATGATTAATAAACTCAAAAAAAACGAAGGTTACTAAGACAGCAAAAACGCAAAAATGTTGCCACTGTTGTGTTTACTTCCTCCTGAGTAATGCAGAGTAACATACGCCAACTTAGGTTCCACTTAAACTGGTGAGAGCGTGGGCTGGTTCAACAGAAAGCACCAAGGTTCTGAGACTCC
>OMNW01000109.1:1747-14023 GCA_900303245.1 Selene dorsalis | reverse complement strand
CTCATCTGCCAGCCCTTCTGTTTTCCTCTCTCTTGTCCTACTGTTTTTGTTTTTCATACAAGATCAGCCCAAATAGGCCATGTGACTGAAGAACCTCAACACCTGGGTGGGTTTCCTAGATTTTAGATGGGAGTCAGCTGTGATTGATGTATTTGCATTAGCTCAATCAATTGTTGTTCAAAAGCAATGAAACAAAATAAAGGACATAAATTTGTTTCAGTCTTCAGTGTGAACTGCTGTTCACTTCAGCTTTAGCCTGTAGCTTTGGTTTAGACCATGAGCTTTTCTGTTTTGTTAAACTTGGTGAAAGCAACTGAAAATTTTACAGCTAACATCTGTTGTTTTGGTCTTAGATGAGCTTGTGTGTAACAGAAGTTAAAACAAATTAGTGTTATGTATTTTGTTAAATACATAACACATGTATTTGAAAAAGCAATAAAAGTATTGAGAAACGGATCATAGTGAATGTAAAAATAACTGTAATACTCATTTGGACAAATGTAAGTGGGCCTGTTTAAATTTTCCACTAGGTGGTGCCATTTATTAAATAATACCTTCTTCTGGCGTGCAAGAGGCAGGTATGCATGGCCGGGCCACTAGTCTATCCAGACTATAGTGCTCTAAATAGTACAGACTGCACTACTTTTACTTAGATTTATGTATTTAAATTAAATGCTGTTCTCTTTGAAGTAACCAGATGCATAAGATGAAAAAGACAACCTGGACCTAAAAAAAGATATATATGTGTTTGCTGGTTTCAGCCACATTAACAATCATAAACACAGATCCTAACAAATAATGTGAAAAAAGTGTGAAAATATATACAGGCTATTAAATGCTGAGTGAAGTGGAATCATCTACCTTTGATAAGTTCCTAGGATCTGTGAATTGATTCTCATAGCACTCAGAAGATGATGCATCATCTTCTGAGTATGTGTGTTGCATCATCTCCTGAGTATGTATATATATATATATATACATACTCAGGAGATGATGATGTGTGTGTGTGTGTGTGTGTGTGTGTGTGTGTGCGTGCGTGCATGTGTGTGTGTGGTGCATATAGCTTGAAATGGAACAGGCCCAGAAACAGGCCCAGAAACCTGTTAGTTGAGCAAACAATACTGACTTAACCTAAGTCGTATGTCGTAAGATCGTATCCTGAAGTGACTTTTTAAAGGTCCACAGTGTAAACTTGGGCAGACAATTATATCTGATGAACATAGGGTGCATTTAGTTCTCCCTTCACTTCTATCGCATTCACCATGTTGCAGCCTTAAGATTAAATACACTTTCCCCTCATCGAGCGATACAAAATACATGAGACAAAATAAAAAACAAAACCAAACAATATGTATAACTTCATTTCATGGTTTGTATATTTCATCTCAATTGTCTGAATGAAAAGAAGAATGAGAAGCAAAGGCTTCTAGAAAATAAATGAGAAAAACTTCCTCCTCTTCACGTCATATTTCTGATCATATTTAATAATTGAAATCATGTAATGTTTAATGACCAGTGTAAAGAGCATACAGAAGTGTTAAGACACTAGGCTACAGTAAACATTTGATCTGTCACATTGTTATTACACATCAGTGGTGAGTCACATGCAGTCTCTCCTTTTTCCACAAACACATATGACTGGGCGCACACACACCAGAATGAGCCACGCAGGTTATTTCCACAGGTTTACAAAGGTCGTTTTATAACTTAAAATATTTGTGAAAATCACTTTACAAGCTTAAATATTTTTGACCCAAATTTTAGCTCATAGCTTTGCAGTGCTTGAACATTTTTGTGATCTTCTATTAAATAAACACTTTACGTTGTACTTTAGTAGTTACAGTAACTTGAATCTCAGTTAGACCAATGAAAAGTGAAAATTTGCCCTGATGCAAGTTTGAAGCAGCAGAGCAGCTACAAGACCAAGACCCTGGAGCGACCATCATGTCATAGCCTTGTGTTTTAAATCCTGCTGATTTTCTCTGCTGGTTTCTGCCATTATTCCATTCATAATCAAGATCTCAGGAATGATCTCAGATCTCAGGAATGCCGTCCTGCCTCCTTTTGTTCAGGTCACATCAAAGTTTCGTTTCTCCGTAAAAAGCACCAGAGCCTCCTATATAAGGCTGAGGGTCACAGCTGCTGCTGCTGGTCTCACACCACAACATCTTATCACTGACCATGGGATTACGTGAGTAGCTATAACTGTTCCTCTTTGCTTGTTAACGCTTGCTTTCCATAATTGCATGATCATCTCTAATAGGAACAGAAGAGTGCATGAAAAAACTGTCCCATTCAGTGTGCTTGTGTTGGTTCCTAGCTTGTTTTTAAATGGCACAGAGGTGGAGGGGTTAGTGTCAGTGGTTAAAAGGACAAGAAGAAAAGACAGAGGATGAATCAGCAGCATTGTTCAGCCCTGCTATGTGGGAGCCAGGGGCCAACTAGGCATCTGTGAGATTTTTTAATATCTGACGGCCGGGTTTTTGTAAGTGAGCGAGTGAGTGAGTGAGCCACAGAATCTTACTGGTCGAACTCCAGGGCTGTTTTTTAGTCCCTGGGGGGATCAGTGTGGTTGTGTTAGAGAAAACTGTGACTATGAGCAAACTGCTGCTCATACCAGCAGTAACACATCCAGTATATTGGCTCATCTAGAGAGTAGGCTACTCCACTGCACTAAGGGTCCTATAGATGCAGGGTTGCTGTAGCTGAAATGTTCATCCTTGTTTCTGTTTTGTGTTACAGTAACCTACGCAGTTGTCGCTGCTGGAGCAGGTAAGACAGGAAGCCTTAAAACATTAAGACATGAAACATGGTAACATTTCAGATCACCTGTATCAGATAATCTTTCTCTGACTTTATGCGTGTCCAGGTGGCGCCATTGTCTCTGCTCCTCTTGTCCTCGGGGCCGTAGGCTTCACCTCAGCTGGAATAGCAGCAGGCTCCTACGCTGCATCCATGATGTCGGCTGCTGCAGTCGCTAATGGAGGTGGAGTGGCTGCAGGAAGTCTGGTGGCTCTCGGGCAGTCAGCAGGTAAACATCATAACAGTTGCTGGACTGATAATCACAGGGGCGTCATGTCCCCTCCGACTGTGATCCACCTCTTTCTGAAGTGTAACTACACAAATTAATTTTGTCTGACCAACCTATAAGACACATCCACGTCATGTTATGTGTTATATGGTGTTACTGAGGACGGGCCAGGCCGTTTCATCTTCTCTGTACAAATCCACTGAGGTTCTGCTGGACAGTTGTTAAAGTGTGTTGTCTGGCTGCAGGTATGGTTGGACTGTCAACAGCTGCCACCACTGCCGTGGGCACTGCTGGAGGAGCAGTGGGAGCACTGGTGTCTCTTCTCATCTGAGACCAAACCCAAAGTCATGGTGGAACAAAATATTAGAAGAATATCATCTCTGCCAGATGAAACATGATGTTAATGAAGTATGAAACTTAATGAAGGAAAACTTGTGTGCATTTGAATTGTGAAGGATTGAGGGACCGAGATGATGTTTTATGATTTGTTTCTACAAAATGTTTACATTGTCAAGGGCTTTCAAATAATGAAACATGTTTCATAAATAAAATGCATTTTAAAGGTTTAAATGGTTCATTGTCTTTTTTAGGTTCTAACCATCCATCCGTCTTTCTTAAGTCTATCTTATTATCCTTTGCGGAAGGTTTGTTTTAAACCGAAGCGTCAGCGCTACTTGTTTGCCTAATATTATGTCAATTACACCTGAAGTACTTAGCCTGTGTATGTGTGTGTGTGTGTGTGTGTGTGTGTGGCATGGAGAACAGAGGAGGAGACAAGGAGAAGGGGAGAGGAGTTTAGAGAAGTTTAGAGGAGAAGAGAGTAGAAGAAGAAGGGCTGACAGGAGTGGAGAGTGAAGGAGAGGAGAGGAGGAGAGCAGAGGAGAGGAGGAGAGCAGAGGAGTGGAGAGACAGTGGACACTGGCTGCCACTCTCTGCGTCATTCTGCCCATACTGTTCTTCAGTGTACAATCACTTAAATATTCATTAAATGTGTTTGTTTTTTCTTTGATGTTCCAGTTTCTTTGATACCATCTCAGCAGTGTTACTGTCTTACTGGCTTTAGTTTCCCGTCTCAAATACAGTGACAGGGATAAAAAAAAAAAAAAAACTCTCCACGCTATGTCGCCCTCTTCTGGTCAGATTGTTTAGTAGTTTCATTTCCGGAGAAACAGCACCATAACAAAAGCAGCCTTCAGTCCAGTCGCAGTTTACAGCCCAGTCCAAGGCTCGAGATCAACAAAGAAACCAAGCAGTGAAGAGATCAGAAAAACATGGGTCCAGGTTTGTGAAGCCTACCATTGTCCCTTTTGCAGTATTTTCACATTTTTTAAGATAATATGAGAGACTGTTTGTAGCCTAACGTGTTTCAGTGTTTCGATGATCACCCCACATCTTCTCCTGTGTTTCAGTGTCAGGCGCTGTGGTAGGAGCAGGTAAGACACTACGCCTGTGTTTACTTTTTCAATTTGAGTATATAAAGCTGCAATGCATGACCCATCTCTGCTGGCCTCTTGTCTGTTTGCAGTGTGTGCAGTCGGTGCTGTGGCCTCTGTCCCTGTAGTCCTCGGGGCTGTAGGCTTCACCTCAGCTGGAATAGCAGCAGGCTCCGTTGCTGCTAAAATGATGTCGGCCACTGCTGTTGCTAATGGGGGTGGAGTGGTAGCGGGAAGTACGGTGGCTGTTTTGCAGTCAATAGGTAAACACCACAGGACTGGATGTTTTGTTAAGGCTGTCATTGTATCCTTATAGGGCAGGTAATTACAAGATTCACCAGGGATTTGGGAAAGGGCAGGTAGTTACAAGATTCACCAGGAGGAGGTACAACAGGAGGTAGCTACACTGATGACAGTAATGCCACTGTTTCACTCATCTTTTTCTAATCTAACATTTTTGATTTAACTTAATGATATGTAGTGACGTTCAAATGTGTGTGATTTCCCTGTAGGTGCCGCTGGTGTGTCTGGGGTGACCAGTGCAGTTCTGACCAGTGCTGGAGCAACAGTGGGATGGCTGGCTAGTTTCATCCGCTGAAACGCCTCTATGGTTTATATAGGAGAAATAACACAGGTATATCTGGTGGAGCAGAAACAGTTGCAATCCACTTTGAAATCATCTTTGTCTTCAAAGAGCTGAAAGGTTTGCTTGTGTGCAGTTTTTTTTAAGTCTTACATGGAACACAATTGAATAACACTTAAAGAAAAGAAATCTAAATAAATGCTTTGGGAAAGTTTGACTGGGTCATTGTCTTTTTTAGGTTAAGTGTTCATCTATATGATGTCACTGAAATAGTAATGATATGATGATCTAACCCTCAGGTTAATATGACACTGACACAAGTGTCTGTCAGTTGTACTTTGTGTTGCACAGTGAATATTAATTAAAGCCAGGGACAAAACAAGATAAAGCAAATAATATACTATGCTACTATATTTCTGACTTTGTTCCTGTTGTCATCAAAAACATTAAAAGCTGTTTTTACTTTGGTTTAGCTGAAAGACATGAGTCAGACTGACAGAACCAATCAACAGCCGTTTCCTACACTTGTCTTATTGGCTATGTGAGGAGTTGACCCTTAACTTTGTTGCTACTTAAAAAAAAAAAAAAGAATTATATATCATAACAATTAGCATCTTTTATTTCAGCTCACATTGTGGTTAATGTAATGTTAGGGTTATGCCTGCTGAAATCTTCTATATGGTGTTGTCAAATGTGTGTTTTAAATCAGCCAGAAGCACCAACTGAAACTAAATGTTAAAGATATTTCCAGTGAAAACTGTTGAAAAATGTCTTTAAATCCACTGATGTGTATAGGAAGTCCACCTGCAGCAGGTCATGTGTTTGATAAAGGGATTGATAAAGCTAATTAACTGATCAAAATCAGCTGTGTCCAACTGCAGTCAGAGGTTGCCATGGTGATTTGTCTTCTCAAACTCAGGCTCACAGCTGTGTCTGATCACCTGTGGGGGCAGAGAGCTTATTTTGAAGGGTCACTCTTTATCACAGTGGCCCAGTGGGTCAATATCAGTGCATGTCATCTCACTGCAGCTATGATACAAGGTCAACAAAAAAAAGCCCAACAAAAGTAGCCAAGCACCGTACACACAGACGTGACAGTGTGGGTACAAGCAACAATCCTATCTCAATTTATCCGGAAACTGCACCATCTAGTGGTAAAATGGAAAATTTCTAACAGGCTGTGAGTTGCATGTGACCCTTGCCTGTACAGTTTTTTGAGTTGAGTTGAAAGTTGAAAATAAACTTAATTTATTTATAGAAGATGAAAAGTTGTTCTTTATCTTGCTACCTATTCTGGAGCAAAGACTCAAAATGACCCAAAAAGACATTTTAAGATAACTGACAATGTTTTCTCCTCTTAGTACATCAGACCTGATGATGCTGTAATTTATTACTCATTCCACCTTTATTTATACTGGGGTGTCCAATGAGACACAGGTGACAGCGCCCTTTGTGCCAGTCGTTTAGATACACATTTAAGGGCACATTAAAATTTCAGCATCATAATGAACCTCACTTTTATCTTTAACATCAACATTTTTCAGCTTCACCACCCAGGCTTCCGCTCTCTAATATAAAGACGTTTAGATTTACATTGAGGCTGCTCATCTGGTTTGACTGAGATTGTCTCATGTACAGGCAAGTGGCTACAGTAATTATGACAGAAGCTGAAGGAGAAGTGTGGTGACTGAGTATAAAGCAGAAAAGCAGAAGGTCTTATTCTGACATGAGTTTTATCAATGCTGTACATAATAAAGTTATACCTAATGAAGCCTCTGTGGTAAATGGCTCTGATGATGTGAAGATATTACAGCTGCCCACTGTATTCTATCTACTACAGAATCCTTCAATATGGACCAATTACATTGCATTTCCTATAATGGTTGATATTTGCATATTATATATTTATTGATATTCACCTGTTTTTCTTTCTTTTTCCTGTTTATTCAGGTCTGCTCTGCCAATAAATCCTTTACATGCCACTGCCTCTCTTTCTCTTTCTATCTCTCTCTATATATATCTCTCTCCCTTTGTCCATTTAAACACTGTTTCTACTGCAGAAATGAAAGCTCTTAAAATGTAAAATTTGACAGACAGACATCTTTAAACCCCGGAAAATTTAGCAAAAACTATCAGCACATATGAAGCAGTTTTCATTGCCATCATATTTAAAGTCAAATTAAACATTTATGTGTCTCTATTCCAGAACCCAGTGAATAACAATGTAGCTGTTTCCTTAGAGGAGACCAATTAGAAATTGCTTATGTACGGTACAGTAATGAAGTAATTAATCCAAAATCACAGTGAATTACAACAAGCATGATTTTATTCATTAACAGTCTGTTCTTTTATTTTAAAAGTTTAAAAGTTCATCCAAAAGCAGTAGCAAGACACATAACTTAAACCCCTTAACAAGCAGTAGCAGTAAAGTAACACACTTATATATAAATATATATAAATACATTTGATTGTCAACAGAAGTAGCCCTGTGGCTTAGATGTTGTGGGTGTAGTATTTCACATCACATCCCACCACGCCCACATCCACTGCAGCCTGCACATGACGTAGCTGATCATCAAAAAAGATGTGAGGGCGGATGAGCTGCAGCACGGGGCCTTTGGACGACCCTGACAGAAAGTAGGCCTCATTCATCTCCACACCCCAGGTCTTCAGAGTGTGTAGGACTCTGAACCCTGCGCTGCCTGCATCACGGGATGTCACCAGGTAGGTACGAATGGGGTTGGGGTATTTTGTAAATTTCCCCTGCAGTCTCACTAAAGTCTTCAGGAACTCCTTAAATGGTCCCTGTGTGGGAGAAGGAGAGGAAAGGAGTGTATAAAAGAATTTCTTGTTTTAGAGTTCATTCACTTCATCACCATACGATCAGTTTACTCTCATTGGCTCTCATTCATCAAACGTGAGCAGCATGAATTTGTGTCTAAACTGTGCAGATGGAAATTTACATGGATTTCCGCATTCATCAATCTTTCAGTAGCTCTGATCTATTCTTAACTACTTACAAAATCTACACCTTCTCCTGACTGCATGTAGTGCTTGCGTAAATTTAGAAATGCACATAAATAGTTATCGTCACTTGGAAATTACAATTTTAATTCGTATTGATATGTTATAAACGCAGAGGACACTTTATCTGTTACCTGTTACCTGTTACTGCCTTCCAGGCCTTTGATTTACCTGCCCCAGTCAGACCATTACTAACAGAAGATAATAAATGATTTTTTCTGAACTCCTTCGATTACTTCGATCCCCAATGTCTTTTTTCTCTCTCTCCCTCTTTCTTTGTTTGCGTCATGATCGCAGGTGGACAGGATGCACCAACCTCCTGATGGTGGTCACGGTCTCCTTATATGGCTATTCATGGGTGGGGATCTATGCTAAGTGCTGATCCCCGGGGGCGTGCCGTCACTTTACAGTGGGTTGGCATCCATGATCTTACACACGTGCTTAGTCCCGCAACGTTCATGAATCCAGAGTAGGGATTTAGTAACATGGGCTTTTATGTTCAAATCTATACACGGATTTACTAAAGTTTCATGAATGAGACTCACTGTGTATAATCATATTGGTAAAGTTGTTCATTCAGGTATTTTATATGACGAGTTTTGCTGTAACACTTTTTGCAGTTACGCAAAGATAAGAATCATAGTGGAAAATGTGAAAATCCCAATGCATTTACTTGGTTCATTGTATCGTTGACATGCTCTCTCTCATGGTCCATGTACCCCTGTAGCCCTTGTTGTTTGAAAACAAGCTCCGATTCATTTGAGAAGAGAACAGCATCACCATCAAAGACCACACGCAGCTGAGTCTCCGGCACATCTATGATTTCCTCTGGTGTGTGCATATCAGCGGCTGCTATCCGTGCTGCAGAGACATTAAGACATTAAGTTATTAGTGATGTTTGTGTACCAGCTGTGGAGCATAGAGACGACACCATAACATCTAGTTTCCCTCATTTGTTTACCAGTCTATTTACACTTACCCTGGTTGATCACCTCTGGAACCAGTGAACCATTTGGAGTAGACAGGTAGAGATGGGTTTTGTTTTCCTGCAGTGCACCGATGACATCACTGTCCTCCACAATCAAAGGAGCGATTATGTCTCCTAGGTCTGAAAACAAGAATGAATGAGAAGCTGATACTGTTGATTTGCAGATGCAGTATTTCTGGACAGGAGCTGTTGGGACTAAGTGGACAGCAGCCTGATCCTATGGTGCCCCTCCATGGATCACTACTGTAGTCTGACTGTATCATTTGGATTTTGTCATGTGTAAAATAGTAACTTCCTGGGGGTGAAGTTTCCCATGGTCACAGTGTCAACAAACGAATCAGTCCCACTCATGACTGCGACACATACATAACATTCAAATATGATAGAACATTTTTACCATTCAGATAAATGGCTTTCTTATCCATCACATGAATGTATGATAACAATGCTGATAATTGTTTTGGTGCATCAGTTACTCACTGTGCTCTTGGATGAATTTGTTTGTCTGGTCGTCTGGCTCGTCTTGGATGAGTTTGACCACAAAGAACTCGTTACTGCCCACTTTTCTGAGTTCAGTGTTCACTGCCTGCAGAGCCTGAACACAACAAAACCCATGACATAAAAAAACGCAACTGGCTGAATAACTGAATTGGAAACGTATGTGTGCATGTGCGAGTACATTTGTAACTATGTGTGTTTGATCGACTGTTCCTTTTTGTGTCCCTCCCAGTTTTTCCTGGTCCTGACCTTGACAAATGAGAATGCAGGTCCAGGACTCGCTGAGCCGCTCCCCTGCTGCTTCTTGAAGAGGAGGTCAGATGACATCACAATGGTAATGGGAATCTCTGGCTCCTGCAGTATCAGGACAAACTCGTGTTTGACATTATAACAATATTCTCACTTTAAAAAAAAAAGCAGAACTCAGAACAATAATATTTGCTTTGCTCCACTGAGCACTATACAGGTACAACTCTACCAACTCAAACAGTTGGTCAGTGAGTGGGTGTACATTTTGATTGACATTTTGTGCAGAAGAATCAGAGATGGCTCTGAAGAATAGCTAAATGTGAACACTATTATAATGAATAGTTGTGATCTAATTGGCTTTAAATTCAAGTCACTGAATCATTTATCACTCACATATTTAAGTCAACATCAATTATCATCACTTCCATTACCTCCATTTCAATGCAACAGAATATAGAAGTCTGCTATTCAGTCAATGACTATAATGCTCTCAGCATCGTAGAGAGCGGTACTCTGCATCAAGCATTAGTAAGAGAAAGAGAAAGTCCCTGTTGTTTAGTTGAACTCTGTGACATCTCCACCCACATGTGGTCATAGTGCACAGTCAACTGATAACAGCAGCACAACTTTGTCCTTTGGCCAAAGAGAACCAGAAAACACTGTTCAGGTGCCAAGATCAAACAATTATTAACACTAATAATCCATTCCAGTGAAATTATTATTAAATTAACGAATGCCACCATCCCCTCTGCTTTAATGAACATTTTAATACTGGACAATATACTAGGTATTCTCTTTAGAAGACTCAAGGGCCAAGATTAAAACTTCTTTTTTTTTTAATTGCACAAATACAGTTTGAGTGACATCACCTAAAGTTATAATTTCAAGCTTCTCCGCCTCTCCTTTGCGCGCACACAATTGTGAATTGTGATGGTCAGCTGAGCTGGCGATTGTTGTGTTAGCTTCGGAAAATACCTGAACGTGCGTCCTGAAACTCATGTTTGACGTCATGGACGTTGAGAGCAGCTTCATTTTAGGGTGGCAGAGCAACAGAAGGTGTGATTATTCTCTGACGACTCCATTAGAAACAAACTGGTCAAGATACGGCCATAATTCACGAGATGAACTCGGAGTACACTTCTCTGTGTCACTGTCACCCGCTGCTGCGGCCGATTCACGGCCGTCCGCAGAAGGACAGGACAGTGACGTCACACAGAAGCCCTCCATTTAATTGGAAATGCCTGGGAAAGTGTAGCTGCTGTGGACGCCACTGCCTTACATGATGTGTAAAATAGCTTCACTTCTGAAAAGCTAATTGATGTAGAAACAAGCGACGTTACGAACACGCTACTGAAAAAGTTCAACTTGAATCAACAAAGTAGCAAACATTGAGATAATATCAATGTTATTGATTGAGTGTGATTCAGAGTAAAATTTCACTGCTGTGTAAGACTGTAACTCACTTGTTTCTGTGTAGGATTTCCTTCATAGTCACCACTTGTTGCCATATTTTCTTTAGGTCTGGTCAAAGGTTGACTGTTTTTACAGCTGGTGTTATCGGCTCTCTCGCTCTGCTGCAGCTGTCTACTGGCCTCTTGATGGCTCTTTTATACCCTCTCCACAGGTTTACCTGAGTCACTATAGCACTGGTCCATCAAGCTTAAACCTGTATCTACTACAATCATAGTTGCATCCGAACATGTTGTGTAATCTGAAGTATGAGACATGATGATAAGAAATGACTTAGAAACAGCCCATTTAAAGTTTCAGGTTTAACCAGGCTCAGCAGTGTCATCAATTTAATTAAAAGCAAAAGCCTTTAATTATTAACTTAAAGTATTAACTTGTTTATTCATCTAGCAACACCAGCCGAGTGGAGATAGATGCTATTGTACAGTATGTTAAGATGAACATACCTCAAGGAGCTTCAATATTAATTAAAGATTCTTTTAAAATCAAGATTCATCAAAGCTGAGGATCATTCTGAAAATGGCAACTTTGCTGCATCTTCAGTGTCTGGTGAAACGATGAAATAATAAATGACAAGATTAAAATGGGCAGAATTGAGATGTGTCTGAGGTCAAGGAGCTGTTGTGACAGGTGTACTGTGGTGACGTGTCAGTTCATGATAATATCTTAGTCATGAGACCACAACTTCAAGAACCATTTCTGTCAAACTGAAACTGAAACTGAAACATTTGACATTGTTGAATCTTTGAACATACTGTGCATCAGGTGTAAGGAAGGCTCTGGCATCTGGCTTGACTGGGATTGTCTCGTGACAGGGAAGGCAAAAAAAAAAAACAGGCCCACATGTTGTTTGTTCAGCAGCTTATTATGACCCATAGTTATGTTTTTTTAAGGCTGCAATAATTATGATGGGGTAGAGAGGTGTGGTGACATAATATAAGAGTGTGAAATGTTGTTGTTCGTTTATCACAGACAAAGGTTTCTTTTTCTTTTTACCCTT
>OMNW01000104.1:32885-45123 GCA_900303245.1 Selene dorsalis | reverse complement strand
TGCGGCTGGGGCTGCAGCTGAGGTTGGAGGGGAGGCCGGAGCTGTGCTGGCTGCTGCTGCTGCTTTGGTTGGAGGAGAGCCTGGAGCTGCTGCGGCTGCTTTAGCTGGGGATGATGCTGAAGCTTTGGCTGGGGCTGGAGGAGTAGCAGAATCTGGGGCTGACTTTGCGACGGATGGGGCTCTCGTCATCGGGGGAGGCCTCGGCACTGGAGGTTTTGTGACTGAGGCAGCTTTCTGAACTGGGCTTGGCTTCTGAGCCTGAGCTGGTTTCTGAGCTGGACCAGGTTTCTGGGCTGGTCCAGGCTTTGGTACTGGTTCAGATGCTCTCTTGGCTGATGACTCCGATGATGGATCCACACTCTGTGACTTCACTGGTGCACCTGAAAAATGGAGACAGGAGTTAGATTAGATTATTGTTTAAAACATATTGATAACATAGAGGCAGGAACATCAAAAAAAAGCAAAGGAATAAAATAAATAAATCAGCATTATCATTTTATAAATTCAGCACCTGTTGTCCAAAGACCAAAGCAGAACATGATACAGACAGTGAGTTAGTGTCTCCACATGCCCATTCACATACTGACCTCTTACATTCATTAAAACCCTAACCAACACCTCTGTCAAGAACAGACTGGGGCAAAGCAGGCTCTGAATGTTTGGACTGCAGTGACCAGCAGAAGGCAACAGAGACAACTGTTAGAGGAAGGTATGGACACTCACCATTCATGCCAAGCGCTAGCTGCTTAATGCAACACCAACTCATGTGACCATTAGGAGGTAGTGTGGTGATAAAAAAGAGAGCAGCAGTGAGGGGAGAGGAAAGAGCAGGGGATGAGAAAGAAGGAAGTAAACAACCAAAGGAGAAATGACACAACCAAAAGAGAATATTGGTAAAAACAGCTCAGTGACTCAAACACAGGCAGCTAAGCAGCCTATCATGCAACACAAACGTGATTATGCATGCTGGGTAGGAAATGACGAGGCAGGGATGAGTTCCCAGTGGCTGATAATTCACTTTCCTGGATGTAGGATTATGAGTTGAGTATGTAAATTATATGTTAAAACTCGTAAGGTTTTTTTTTGAGGACATCTCGGAAAGTGCATATTCATTTGCTGTATGCTTTAGTGCGTATGTATAGATTTTAATGACATTATGTACATGCACCTGCATGAGCAATGCAAAACTTTCATGAAAATTCATCCCAGAAGCTCTCAGAGAGTCACTGCTGTCAGGCAGCTCAACGGCTGCGAGCCTTACGTTTTATCAGTTTGTCATTAACATCCCAATGCTGCTTGGGACTCAGGGCAGGAAATCAAAGAAAATACCATTTGTACAAACATAATTTTCAAAGGGTGAAACAGTAAAAATGCTTGGATCCAAACTATGAATTACACGTCCACAGTTTGCTTGGATTTATTTCACTACATCTACTTGATTATATACTGAATTTATCTTTAATGTATTTATATGTAATGTTTATATGTTTTTACTCAGATGACCGTTTGATCTAAGCCATGCAAGTCGGGAAAAAGTCTTTTCTAAGACCAGCGTCTTGCACTGACAAATATCTCTTTTCATGAATCAGAAGAGATTTGCTGATCAGTGTAGCTGAATTCTGTACAGTATAAGGATCAAATAACAGTAATTCAATGGTCTGGATCTAAGCTAATAAGAAATGAACATGCAGAGAAAGAAAGGGAAGCTTCTTTCCTGTCACAGTTTTCATTAAACACATGATTTTGTAATTGTGAGGAGCAAAGTGTGACTCTGTCCTGTTTTAGGTATTGTAACACAGAACGACGAGAGCTCATTCATAACCAAAGACAACACCAATCAGCCCCTCACAAAACATTCACATCTTGCAAAGAGGTCTTTGTTGCTTGACAGAAGGAAGTGAACCTGTTTATCATGAACTGATCTGCACCATGACAAGGTGCAGGGTTTAAAAATGATTAAGAAGCCAGGCATTAACCACAGAAATCCAGCTGAACTGACTAAAACTTTATTTTCACAAATGACTGAGGAAGAAATTTAATGTGCTATATTTCTCTCTGTTTAAGAAAGCTAAAAAAAAAAAACACACAGAGCATCCATCTATAAATGAGCTTGTGTTTACCACCACCCAGCAATTCTTCACAGTTCTAAATTATCTGCAAAAAGCCACACTGCAGTGTCATTTAGATTCAAACAAATTGACTACAATCAGATTTGCGCATCTTAACGCCAGAGGCAGATGTTGACATTAACATTTCCTGTAAAACACTGAAAGCTGGCTCACTAGAACAACCAGCACACACACATATCAAACACCACACACAGTACAACCATTCACACACACAAACCCATCTATGCAAAATTAACAATCATGCAGACACACACTCACTGACAAACTTCAGCTAACCACTAATTCATTTACAGTGTTAAGCACCGTTTTACCAGAGCTTTTAGTGGGCACATTTAGTTTTAACACGCCAGCTCTGAGCATGAATGTCACCACGCTAACACAACAGCTATGGCTGCAGTTTAACTCTACACACTCATTGAGTTCACTGTACTAGTTCAAGAAAGACAGGTTGAAGAGGGACAAAGCCGTAACTTAATCCATCAGAGGCCTTGTCCTTGTCTTGGACCCAGACTACATATCAACACCCCACATGAGACCAGTGCATTACTTGAGTCAGTGATGATGGACATGTTTAACGGAGCAGCTCTTGTTCTTGAAGGAATACACTAGACCCAACCTGCCCTCTAGGAAAATATGAAGCTACGGTCAGCAGCTGGTTATCATAGCTTAATTTGGCACATAGACTGGAAACAGAGCAAAATAGTCAGTCTGGCTTTATCCATGGTTGAAATGTGGCATAACCAGCACCTGTAAAGCTGCTTCTGTTCTGTTTAATTGATCCACCAATTGAAATGTAGAAATTACATACTGTCATTTTAAGAAGGGTTCATGTCCCAGACCATTAAAACATTAAACTATTGTTTTAACACTTTGACTTTGTTTGAATGAAATAAATGAGATACAGCTTGTTAGAGATACTGTTCCTCTGGGCAGAGCTTAGGTAGCCCTCTGTTAGCAGCCTCAGTGCAAACATGAGCTAAGATAGCCAGATGTTAGCTGCAGCTGCACACTGACTGAGAGCGGTCTCAATCTTCTCATCCATCTCCTGGAAGGAGACCAAATGAGTGCATCTCCCACAATGCCCACAAAAAACTATTCCATTAAATCATATGAAAAATTCAGCATGTAATACTGAGCATCATGTCCATAATGCCTGTAATATGGGATATAGGATGTTTACCAACACTCTGTCAGAGTCAGAGTCCTACATAGCTCAACAGACTGAAACACACCACATACTTGATCCTCAGATCCTTCAAGTTAATCAACAAAAAATTTTATCCGGCACATTTTTCCACTAAGGGCAGTATGTCACAGAGAAAGCGCCACATTTTTTCAAATGCTGGAAACATAATCTCTTAAGATGTCTGAGAGCGAACTGTCCCACCACTGATTCAGAGGGTTTCCTAGACATGCTTTGGCTCTACAGCAGCAACACTTGTGTTACAATGGAGAACAGTGTTTAGACAACCTTGGGGTTGAGGGCGCTGGCCTGACGTCCTGTTTGGATCTGCCAGTCCTTCCTTAAGGGCAGCACTCTAGGAGAGAGTGAGGGGGTGGGGGAAAGACAGAAAGAAAGGAAGAAAAACAGAGAAGTGGGAAAGAAGTGCAATAAGAATCAGCAGTAAACTGTGAAAGGCTACAGCTCAATCGTTTTCCTTTATAGATTTACAGCCTCAAATCGTTCTAAGCAATACCTCCTCGGGCAACCAGCATGAATTAATCTCAGCGAGAACTGAAGCGAATCATATGTGAACGTGTGTTACTGTCAATATTTATTTGAATTTGTCCAATATGAAAACACAGCATGCTTGGCTGTGCACTCAAGTGTGTTCTCCTACAGCTTCTACCTGCTGGGGCTGCACAGTCGTTGCCCTCTGGCCTTGAGGGGAGCGAGCAGGTGAACGGGAAGCGCTGGATGACCTGGTTGCCAGGACTTGGTTCATCTTAGTGGCCACCACGTCTGAGATGAGCTGGCGGTCCTCCGCCTGGTGATCACCAATCAGCTGCATAGATGAACCCACAACCTGGACAACGAGGACAACAGACAGTGTATTAGAAAATGTGTGTTTTTTTTATTATTGGAAAGATGACTTGGTTCGACTGGTATGATATGGTAAATATGTTAATATATGATGTATATAAATATATATATTTTTAAAATACTTTCTTTTTAATTTATGTGAAATTTACAAACAAAGACCATGAGGTTATCACCGGTGTTACAGCTACAATCACAATATATTGTTCACATAAATCATGGTATAATGTCATACTATTGAAAAGTGCATACATAATCCATTATTCCCAGTGTTCAGTATATTTCTCCAACTCAAATCTTAAAAGAGAGGTAACACCACTGTTCCAGTGTTGGAGGATCAACTTGCAACAATGTTCGGGTTTCAGCTTTCCTACTATCTCGCCAAAAGTGACTAAATATTTATCCTTATGTAGGACTGTTTCAGGTATTTTATCAAGATACAAAGTAACGAAAGAGTAATCTAACTCCACCCCATTATTTTGTTTATCTGGGTTGCCACCTCCCTCTGGTATGACTGCATTTTTGGACAGGCCCAAAAGACATGGAAATGATTAGCCATAAAGCTTCCAGATTGTCTGCAACAGGAGCCTCGGCTCAGCGTGCCCGTTTGTGATGCTGTTATAATACATTAATATATTTAAACATATGATCATTTTCGATGTCATATTTTCATGCATTGTGCTGCTAGATGCTTCTGTTACTTTGTCCCATCACATGAGCAGCCTAATAAAATAAACAAATATGTGTATGCCCTTAAACACACACTCTCTCTCTCTCTCTCTCACACACACACACAGATGTCCTGTGTCTACATAAAACATGAGAATCATATATTTCCCGCATCTTTTATCACTGCAGCAGCCAAACTGCTGTGAAACAAGATAAGAGATTTATATTTTAGTCAGCATCAGCATCCATGTTAATACATTGCCGCTCAACAGCGTCACTGCATCATTATGAAAAAGTGGAGGGATGATCGGTGGGGACAACTCGTGGGAGACATGTTTTTCTCATCTTTTCCACTGTAGGATCTAATCTAGATATTACCAAATATTTGATTGTGACAGTCAGGCTGCGTGGGAGGTGAAACGTGGCTTGGATGCAGCAGTGACTGAGTGTTCATATTAGTGTGGCTCGTGTATCATCTTCTTCTCTACCCTCTGTTTGCTGTAGACCGTCACTGGAGTTTGTAATCGTAATGTGATTCCCCAAACCTTATCTTCCTTGAGTTTCCTCCTCCTGTCAGTCACATGATCCCCGTGGCTACCTGTCGTACCTGTTTACTCTGTACAATAACCCTCAATTTATTTACTCTACACTCCCAGTTCTTCTACAGCTCATTTACACTAGCAGTGATCTGTGTGGTTCAAACTTCTTTTCATCTTGCCTTGGCACTAGTGAATTTGTTTTCCTGTTTTAACTGCAGGCTTGTTTATTGACTTTGAAAGGAATCAAACTGCCTTTAACCATAAGTGCAGTACTGCTATCTTCATTTTGGTCCAGCTCCTCAGTGCCAGGTACCAGACTTTTGATAAACATGGACCTAGCTATGTTGCTATGGATGAGGGGGCTGAGTTGATGGACACCACTGAATGGCTCTGTAATTACTGCCAAAATGCATTGAGTGAAGAGCGGTGAGAAGCGGCTCCCTACATAGCACTCCAGCTTGTGTCCTACAAACCCCGGTTTGTCAAGATGCTCCCTGAGCTGGCAGAAATATTGGCAACTCAATCCTCTGGCCAAAGTAGTCCCTGCTCCAGATCCTGAGTATTTCTTCCTTCCACTTCCTGCTTGATTACTTCCTGTGTTTCTTTTTCACCTTCTGCCTGCTCACTTCTTTGTAGCTTTCCACCTGCCCCTTTGGACGTCTCTTGGACTGCTGTTCTGCAAGCTGCCCTTCTGAATGTCCTCTCAACCTCGAAGTGTCTGAGCTTGTTTCTGAGCTTGTCTGTTTCTAGTCTTGAACTATAGGCCACCGACTGAGCCTACAAACTCATTTGACTTCTTCTCCCTCAGCATGTGCATGAACCAGAATCAGTCTGAGCCCAGAGCCTGTTTCTGCTTCTCCACCTGTGTCTGTTACAGTTTTTTTCCACTCATCACCCCTTGTCTGGTTCATTCAATTTGCCTCTATTAAGCTTGCTTCTTTGCAGCCCAGGAACTCCTCCTGGCTACTGTCACTGCAGTGCAGCTCTATATTACAACCTTGAGCAATAAGGATTGCCTGTCCACTCATGACCTGCTCCTCCAGATTTAACTCCACCAGCTGCGTCTCGCTGTCTGCGTTCGGGTCCTGCTTTCTGTTGCCTACAGCTACATCTGAGAAAGGTGGGTAGATGCTATTCCACTGCATGGTGACATTTTCTCAATCTTGCGGTTGAATTCTGTGCCAGCCTTTGTATTCATGTTGATGCCCACTCGCCTCGCCCACTCTTTGTGTTTCAGTACTGATGGCTGGGAGCGTTTGGACTTTTTTCATGCCGAGATACAACCACTAAATGTCACAGTGTTCAATTTTTAGGAAACATATTATTGCGGCCAAGAACAGTTTTTACATTAATATGCAATTGACAACCATTGTGGTCATGACTCCAAGACTAAGGACTTGGAGACATGAAATCAATATGCTAAAACTATTGGAAAGACAGAGTGAAAGAGTAAATAGAGAGAGACTGAAGCTGAAAAGACTCATATTGGTTCATAGGTTTAACCAGAGAGAATACACATCCTCAAATTTGAATTATCAAACTCATGATGGGTATTCAGGTTGGGTTCAATCAGTTCATTCCCAGACAGACTATCCAAGGCTCTTGCAGTGCAAATTAGGCCAGACAGGCTAAATTTAAGACTCAAAGACCTTATTAGTGCTCTTATGAATCACATCTCCCACAGGCAGAAGTCAACATGGTTATTTTAGACAAAAGGCAGGAGTCAATAAATGCAGAGATTAAACATTTACTGCCCTGTCAGCTGTTTCTTTAACGTCTTTTGAATTTCCTCCCCGCTCCCTCCCTCGCATCTTCACATGTTGTTCTCACCTCGGTGATGTAGTCATTACCATCCTTGCCACAGATGGCTTTGACAGCACAGATATCGAGCCCTCCAAAGATCTCGGAGCAGGTATCAACCCACAGCTTATACCTGTCACAGAGAGAAGCAGAGTTGACATCTTGACTGCATCCGGCCTCATAAAAGTTATAATTTGTTTACAGGAAACTACAAAAAAACATGACCTGAGGTGAGTTGGGTTGTACTTTGCTATATGAAACAGAAACTGTAATGAAAACAAAGACTTTCTTTCTTTACACCTTCTTCTGTGGCTTGTAAATATATTCTGTTCTCGAAAACAACTTTGTCCATAATACTGACTCCATCACTCCAGCACAGTATGTTTGTGCAAAGGTTGCTCCTTTAACCTGACAGTAAACCAGTTATAGAACCTCTGTAGCTCCAGGCTAGGTCGGCTCTAGCTGATAAAGGGGCTGCTGCTGTCTGTATGGTGCCGCATTGACTTGATGTCTGGAAAACTGTCTAAAATCAAACAAAGGCCAAACACAGATCAATACTGACCTGAAGGAAAAATAGAACATTCGTACTTCTCTCCACGGTGTTGTTTCACCAAACAGTTGTTTTAAGTTTTAAAGTATCTGTGTTGTACTCTGTTCCTACTTACTACCGCTGAATAAATCCTTTTTGTTCTGTAAGTTTTGCATTATGCGAGTTCAGGAATGTAACGATAAAATGCAAGACTGACTTGTTTGGAAACACACACGCATGTCTCAGGAAGCCGTGCCCCGGCTTCCACTGCATGCATTATAAATGTCAGAAATAACACCCTGTTCTCCCTGCTGTGACATGTCAAGATGCACGCTTTGAAAGTCTGAATCCAGAGTTCAACCATAAGCACAGCAGTTCAGCGCAGAAACATCACATAACCCCAGCCTTCTAGGGAATAACCTGTGTTATGACAATGGTAACTCAATTACCTCTGTTTCGGAGCGCACAAAGACAAATAAGCACATTAAAAATAAATGCACTGTGCATCATCAACCCACTAAAAATATCATCTTATTTCAAAACATCTGTGTGTTCGCCCATGTGAACTGCTTTCAGCTGAATAAATCTGCTGTTTGGCTACAATGTGACTAACTGTGACACAACACAAGAGAGATATGTGTGACACTGCAGTGGCCTGAGCATCACTAATGTGGAAGCGGTGCTCACTTGTCAGTCATGGCTACTTGTTCCAACATGGCAGATCCGGTGTTGCTCTTCCAATTACCAGAGATGGATGTTCGCCTAGAAGAAGAACAGGAAATTGAGCGTTAAATTCTTGCAGACACCCTTCACATGAATAAAGTATAAACACAGGAAATTAAAGGAAGACAGAAGAAGACAACCTTGAAGCAATGTCGACAGCCTGGGTAGTCAGACAACAAGCACAGATGCAGGTTATCAGGCCTGATAAAACAGGCCAGCTACCAAATGTCTTTGTTTTACAGTGAGGTTTACACACAACAGAAAGTATGAAAATAAAAAAGGGACTGGTAAATTCAGCTTCAGGTGGTGAAGTTTGTTCTGTTAAGGCAAACATTTGAGCGAATGTAGAGACTAAAACACACATGAATATATGCAATATATAAAGAAAAAACTCTTACATGTATGCTTTGTAGTCAGTGCCGATTTTCTGGACCCTGATGTCGTACTTGGCATCTACAAATTGCTCTGTAGTGCAGTAGGTCTGAGTGATGGCCACCACACTTGCAATGTCCTGGAAGTCACTGACATTGTCCACTTTGACCTACAGATGAAAAGCACATGAAGGAACCTTGTTTATCTAGATTTAAATAGAATTTAATTCTGACTTCAGAGGACATTTTACACTAAAAAAAGTTACAGGAAGATTTCTTCTTTATTATAATGAAGGTTGTTGCTAAGAGATAGATGAAAAAAAGTTAAATATAAAGCAAGATCCATGAGACAGTTATCTTAACACTTAGCAAACATAAGGATACAGTAAATAGCTGGATTGGCTATGTCAAAAGGTATAAAAATATTTCTACCAGCACTTATAAATCTCACTATAAACACAACCCAAAGTGAAAAGAAAAAAAAGGTTCTTGTCATTCTTGGACAGTGCCATGTTTGCTGTTGTCTTCTGCTTCCAGTCTTTTTGCTAAACTAAGCTAATCCTCTCCTGGCATCCTCATACTTTCTGTGCAGTTATAAAAACGGTGTCAAATCTCTGCAGGAAAAATGTCCAAAAATGCCACTTGTTTAATCAAGGACCTAACAATCTGCGTCTTGATTGAAGCATTTTGCTTGTTATTTGCAATATGCATATTTACAGTGTCTATTTTCACTCATGTCAACAATAACACAGACCTAATAAAATATCTGGGTCAGTACAGAGTCCAGAAATGAAACAATGCCATAATGGCCTCTGCAGGAGCCACTGTCGATGAGCTACAAGAGGCATAGTCCACCTTTCTCAAAAACCACAGTGAAATCTATTGGAAGCCTATTGTGCTCTCGCCTTATATTTATCATAAATTACTGTGTCTTTCTCAAAGTATTCCCACTGAGGGACAGCAACTGAATTTCCCTCTGCAATCGACTACAGCTACAGATTAGACAGAGGTAGAAAGGAAGGTATAAGGAGCAGATTGATAAGGGGCAGCGTTAGACACAGAGGAAGGACAGTAACACAATATCAGATTGAGTTGAGGAGAATTATCTGTGGTGGATTGATGGGGAGTGGAAGAAGGAGAATAAACACTCCACTCTCACTTCACCCAGAAAATATTAACACAGTTGTCAGTCAATAAAAACATAATGAGGTAAGAAAAACTGAAGCCAGGGCCGTGCGCCTGTATGCAAAGGAAGCATGGATAAGAAAAGTTAGATAAGAGGAAAACAAGAGATAGAGAGAGGACATTCATTAGTGGTGAATGTCAGAGAAAGAATTACACACAGCAAACAACATGTGGTGGTGCTTAGTGTTACCACCCAACTCTCTGTGGGCACACAAACAGATTTTAAACCACTTCCAAAAAGCAATTTGTCAAACAAAGCAATGGATTGGCTTCGCTCCAACATGTAGCTATTATTTTTTCTCTATTATGTGAATTTATCTTCAGTTTCAACGAAACAAAAAGGGCTGATGCCCGTGTCACTGGATCACAGTGAGTGTGTCAGTGTTCTTTAGACCTCTTATGGACTAATTCATTACTCTTGCACATATATATTTTTTAATGATTCAACATTACCTTTCCCATTCCAGAGTGGGCATGTCCGATCTTCACCACTACTGGGAAACCTGGTGATGTTATCTGAAAAGAAATAATCCAGTGATGAGTTATGATGAATAATATGGAATGACAGCAGTTGTTATTCCTAACAAGACACCGGAAAAAAAACCCAATGACAATATTTATATTTGATTGATTAATATCTTTTTCATCAGTGCTTTAGACAATACGATGCTTTGTCTTAGGAACGAATGTCTGTGCCAATTTTCGTGCCAATACTTTGATTGCTTAGAGGTTCAGATATATCACAGAATATGGCCTGCTGGAATCCCCAAAGTCAGTATGATCCATCATCCAGGGACCATTAATGTCTGTGCAGAATTTCATAGCAAACCATCCAAGAGTTGTTGAGATATTTCAGTGATATCTCAGCAGATAGTAAATAATGTCCAGGCTACATATACACATCCACCAATAAACAGGCTGACATATCTGCAATAACCAAATACAAGATGGTATTTCTTCAATGCTGTAACTGAACAACTGACTCAAAAATGAAGTGTAACATTCAACGAGTGCGTGATTTACATCCTTTAAATCTTTACTTCAGAAGTAGACCCATATATTAACATTTCAAAATGTCTCATTTCATTTTAAATCAGTGATGAAGGATTGCCTTGGCACACGAGCGCTACATTTCCCACCAACACAGCAACATGCCCAGTCCACAGCTGAGCACAGATCAGCTGTCACTTTAATAATGTTTGCATTTATGACTCAGATTCATGCACTGATGATCACACAGCCTATAGAACGACAACACTGGAACTTTACTTAAAAAAAACAAAAAACAGAAAAATCCACAGCTGATTTGATTCTGTAAACCACCATCACAATTTTCACAACAGTTCTGACTGACTGATTACAGCGTCAGCAGCCTATGGGAGGAGAGTGAGGACATCAAAAGAGGACAGAAGAAGAGGCAAAGGATGGTAGTTTTTTTTTCTCCTGCGTTGGAGGAGGCTGTCCCTAAATTGTTGAGTACATAAGAGGCTCCCTGTGTGCGACCCTCTCAGCATTCAAGACCAGAGTGTGAGGGGATCCAACTATTGTAAGTTTCTCAGTGTGTTGTCTACAGAGAGGAAGAAAGAGAGAGAGAGAGAGAGAGAGAGGGAAAGAAGAGAGAAGGAGCAGTGACAGCAGCAGCCTACTTTTCAAGTTATTTGCTCCAGCTTTAATTCAGAGGTGTACTTTAAACTTATGAAAACATTTCTATCCACAGCTGCCTTTCGGCTCAGCAGAGCTCATCTTGCTACTTCTACCCCACTGTCTTATCTGGCCCCCCTCCCTCCCTCGCTGACTGCCAGCCTGATTTGCTTCCCAGGGAACTTAACGGGATCAGAAGAGGTTGCCGAGCGTTCTTTCATCGAGTGCTGGAGCAGTCAGAGGCAGCCAGAGTCGTCATGGCCATGTCCCAGGAGCGGAGTGCGTGTCTGGGGTTCTGGGTGCTCCTTTTGCTTGGTGCAGGCATGGAGGAAGTTGTGGAGGGATGTAGCTGCCACCCAGCACACCCACAGCAGCTTTTCTGCAGCGCTGAGATCGGTAAGTTACTGACTGGAATTTATCTTGCGTTCTCTCAGATTCTAATATATAAGAAATATAAAAGCTGCTGCATTTGATTAGAGTAGAAAACTAAACTGACTTTAACTTCTTCAGACTGTGAATGCGACAAACAGGGGGTGTGATTTTAGTAAAATGGGTGCACCGACTCCTTTCAAACTAACTAACTGATGTTCTAAATTATTGATCAATTTAAT
>OMNW01000104.1:0-14470 GCA_900303245.1 Selene dorsalis | reverse complement strand
AGAGGCCCGCACTGCCAGCCATAACAGAAATGGACAAAATGCTCAGGAGGTTTCGTTTTACACGCTGAAGATGAATTGCAGGTGCTTTATCCTTCACCAGCCCTATGCTGAATCTAAATAAAGCACTAACCATTGATAAGAAAATACAATATAGATACTTTTATAGACTATATCTCAGAAAGTATAGATAATGTCAAACCCTGTTAGTATTCAAAAAGTCCTGTCTTATTGCCTTTGTTATTGTACAGAGGAAGCTCCTGTATCATATATCATATATCTCATATATCCTTCAAGCAATATAATTGTCTCTAAATATCAGTAGGGCCTTGAATCCCCCACACCAAACAGTATCTCTGCTCATGTATCACTCATGATTGCTTTCTATACTGTCAATTAAATTCTATGTAAGATTCCTTCCATTCAACCTCAGAGGACCTTTGCGTAGTGCAGCAGAGAAGCATCTGGCTCGTTAGTCTGGTTCATTAGGATTAGACCATCTGTGAGAGAAACACTGAGGGTATGGTGCTGCTATTTCCAACTATCAATAACCACGCCAGGAAAATTGGTGACCGTGGTATTGCAGCTATAAATCTTCTTTCAGTCTAGAAGGTAAAATTCTGTTCTGTTTGAGTGTGTGTGTTTTTTCTGCATGGTCAGCTGCTTTAACACATTGCGATGTTGCAGAGATGACACCCTAACATACCTCTGAAAGACCCACTTACACCAACAGTATACACAACATCCTCACTCTGACTCAAACTTGACTTTAATTCAGCATTTACACAGCTGGTGAATGGATTTAGGGAGCAAATGAGGCTCCACATTCAAACAAGCATGTGTTGGGCATCTGCACTATGCAATGCAAAACAATGCGCAGAGAGGTGGGATGTCAGGCCAACACGGTAATGGACAATTATCATGTCCTACTGAAAGCTTCCTCATTTAATTTCATCAAAAAGCATAATGTGGCTGCCACATAGCAAAACAATCAATGGCTGATATGAGTGCGAGCAGAGCTGTAAGTGAATGCCTAGGAAACGGCTTTTACAAGACAAAAGAGCTTGTAACAGAGGAAAAAAAGACAACCTCCATAAGTCATTTTGAGGAATGACAAAAGCTCATTTTAGCAAATATCTAAATAAAACCTTTTTTTTTTGTTACTAATTTTTTTGGCTACATGGGGTCAGTGGTAAAGGCAACAACTGCTGAAAAATGATCACCTTATTATACTGTAACAATGTAGGTGGCAACAGTTTACACATCCATAGCATTCATTCAGAGATGACATTGATGATGACGAGTCCACGATCCACTCTGCTTTTAGCTCTGCTCTCGCAACACATCATGTCGAGCTGTCAAACGGTTAATGCTCTCTGACAAGTCACCCCTGTAGTTTCCCATATTCAGTTTCTAGCACCAAATAGTGAAATAAAACCTCAAAGAAGACACGCCAGTGGTGTTTTTCCTCATTTAGGGCCAGCACTGGCGTTTGATCTGATAAGCACGAGATTCACTCTCTCTCTCATTTGATTTGGGAATTTGCACGGCGGCAAAGAAGCAGGAAATTAACCAAGCATAGATTTGAGAGTGCTGATCCATTCTGAGTGATGCCCAGATGTTATTTTATTATATCCATTTGCATATGCTTAAGACTTGAAAGAATACACCAGACACACTACAGCAGGTCAACATTTACAAAAATGTTTCCTGTGCCTGAAAATGAAGATCTGAGTGCAGGTGTTGCGTCACAACAGAAGAAAAATGAACTGAAAACAAACAGAGAAATTGCAGATATGAGCATAAACTGACTCGGGTTTTAAATGGATTTTAAAATGTGGGAAATTAAATTTTGTTGGTTACCCCACCATACCCAACCCCAACCATGCAACCATGATCCCAATTTATAACTGCAGCAAACCTATTTATTTGCTAAAGCAATATTAGGATTTAGATCTCAATTTGGCTATTATCCAAAAGTGACTGTGAATATTGTAACTGAGAGTGCAGGGTGGCAAACTAGTCCAGGAGACTAAACATCATCCTCTTTAAGTCATGAGGGTCATGCAAAAACATCTGGAGCAAACATCTGAGGAGGCTGAAGGAAGGAAGTGGCGGTGGAATACTGAGGATGAGAATATGGAACCATAGCTGCAAATCAATGAGCTGAAAAATCACAGAACACTATTAGAAAACAGCAATCAATATGGTAATGTTACGCTTAATTAACTTATTTTGTAGAGTTTGTTGAGCGACTGAATCAGAATTTGAGATGTTTATGACATCCCGTTACCTCGGTGACAAGGTTTGCGGAGCTAACAGGACATCGCTGAAACAACATGACTGCATTCAACAGCTGAGCTCGGTTGACTCCATTTTTTCAGGGTCATTTAATGCAAACCCACTTACACCATTGATCTGCAGAGTCGAAGAGTCTGAGGCGGCCGCACAATCGTGTGGGAATGAAGCCGTTCAAATAAAAAACAAAGAGACAGAGAGAAAGCGAGAGAGAGGGGAAAAGACGAGAGAAAAATACAGAGAGGAGAAATGAGTTACAGCAAATCTTATAGCCCTACATAAAACAAAAAAATAATGAGTAATAACTGCAGTGTGGATTTGGGTATTAGCAGTTTAATTATGATGTTAGCTAAGTATTTTAATTAAATCTTAATTCCTGATGTTAAGTTTCTGCATTGAAACTTCACAAACCAAATACATCACCATAATCGTGCAGACAATTTATATTCATTTGGATCCACTATCTCCTCTGTTCCCAGAAACTCTGCAGGAAAATAACTTCTCATCAACTCCACACGGACGCTTGGTTACTTGAGTTAATCAAACAGCCAGAATTAATCCAAGAACCCAGGTAACATCCTCCTCAGGCTCTGGTCTCCATGGCTCCGAGTCCTGTAACGCATCATGACTTACAACCAGCAAGAACAAATGCCATAATCAGGGTGTAATGACTGTGTCTGTTGCCCATTACAGCAGGATACACTTCACATTATGACAGGTGATGTTCCTCGTTATTCTCTCCCACACCTCCTAACTAAGCCTGTCTCCTTTTCTTTGTCATACTTTTCTCCCACTTTCTGTCAGTGCATCATTTCTCCTACCCATCTTTTACCCTCATGATCGATACAGTACAAACACACATTACTGGAATGTATGCAAACAGATGAGCTGCTGCTTGTTAATGGGTTTAGTGAGGCACAAGTGATTGTGCAAGGCAGATTTATGTTGCTATGGGGCTTTAAAGTATAGAAAACCATCTGTCTTTGAGAGCAGCATATTGACATAATCGTTACAATCAATGACAGCATTGAGGAATCAAGGAATAAAGCAGAAGAACGTGTGCAGAAACAACAATCTTCATTTCAGAGAACAGCACACAATAGCTCTTGCAGTGCAGTGCCTTCTCATTGTGGAGACTTCGTAAAACACGGATTGGACCATCGGGGTGAAAGGGCACAAGAAGTGTTGGAGCAGTCCTGTTAGCTCTGGTGTGCTGGGAGACAGTGTAATTATTTGGCTAGCTGGCACGTTGTTACTGTGTCTGCACACAGAGAATGTAGATGTTGGGGCATGAAAGTGAGAGTACGGTGGAAGGAGAACACAGGGGCTGCTGAACTGTGCTGGCTGTGCACCAAGAAATCAAATTCAGTTACTATGGAAACTTGCAGACTGCGTGTGTCCTGTTACTGCAATTTCTTTCCAGGTACCCTTGTCCCTGAATGTCAACGGGCGACAGACTTACTGTGCTGCTCCCACCCCCAGTCAGTGAAACAGGTGTTTTACTATTGATAAGAGACGGGAAATGCCTCCTCTGAAGTCAAGTGGTTAGGATGTGGGCAGATACACAATATACTTAACAAGCATTTCGATCAATACAGAAGAGCCAGGGCAGTCAAATGTTATGATTAAGAAAACAGCACGCTGCACACTCAAGTAGGCTGACTGAGTTATACCCAGGTAATATTATACCTGGTGAGAAACCACAGGACATCACAGGCTCAGAGGGACTTCATTCATATTGGAATACAGAACAAAAAAAACAACCTGAGTGTGTAAAGGCAACAGTTGTAAAAAAACAACAAAAAAAAACTAGAAAATAACAGACAGACCTGCGCAAGAAAATTGGGTTTGTTCTTGTTATGTTCTCCTCATGATCACAAGTTTTATTTGGTTTACTGGTGCAGTCTACCCTGCCCTGGTTGACTTCTGTCCTAAACTCCTTATGTCTCTCCAGGTTTGTTCTGACAAGACAAGTCAGGCCTCTGATGACACAGTGGTTTGGAGGACTGCAGTAAATCCTCCATCAAACTCACAGAGACAGAAAGTTATGGTGATTCTATCCCCTGCTTTTTCTCTCAGAATTCAATCCCCTGCAATTTGACCTTCGATGTGCGTGAGCGTTTGATTGGCCCTCTGTGCATATTACGTGTGGAAATAAAAAGAAAGATTGCTGGAGGAAACATAGTTCTGATTGGCCGCGCTGTCTGAAAATGCACGGCATACAAGGCCTCGAATCAGAGCAGTATTGGCTCATGTATTCCTGCCTGAGGTGAAGATGTCGCTTGAATTATTCAGCTGTAGCACAGGAGGTTGTAACACCTCTTCCCTCAATTATCCTGCTCTCTCAGCCCAGCAGGAATGCAGGTGTCCCACAGGCTGCACCTCCCTCAAACACACTGTGAATGCATCTGGCAAAAACTGAAAGTTGCGACAAATACAGTACAGCCACGAGTCAAAACCACAACCTGACCTTTGTCTCCTGAAAGAAGACTCATTCCAAAGCACCATTTAATGAAGAATTTATGAAATTAACATCAAGGTTTACTCTTTATTTTGATGAGCACTTAAATTCATTCTGTGATGATTCATTTTCTTTTATTTCTATTGATGAATGAGCCATCCAATCTGCTAGTGAAGCTGCAGAGAAAGCCACGAGGTGGCTGTGGATTAAAAGGGCTGGTCTGTGGGCTGCTACTGGGACGCAAGTCTGATCACCCCCGGCTGGGTTTCCTGGGCGAGGGTGTCTGTTGTGAGACCCGAAACACCCGTTGACCTCAGGATACAACACTGATGATGCGTCCCAGTGCATCCAGGAGATGTTTCTTACAGAGTCCCTGATACAGTCTCAATGCTCTGTTCATTGCCTCCTTTACAATGAGACTAAGAGGAGTTTTGCATTCACCTGGTCCACCTGCCACTTTTGAATGGCAGCTGAGAGCAGCAGCCGGTCCCTCTAATTGAATCTGTCCATAGTTTTCAACCCAGCAGAACGTGACAGCTTGAGCAGAAACACTCTCTAATTTCAACTCCACTAAACACTGGTTTCATTTCATTTTAGGCATAAAAAAACATGTACTGAATTTGTGATTGACTTGTAATTACACTAAATGAGAGGCTGGCTGGGGAGGCATCAAGAGACTGATCATCACTGCTAGACCATCATGGCTTCAGTCATCAATATCAAAATCAATATGTGAGTAACCATGGGAATGTAGAAACTGAGTAATCTAGAAATAGAGGTTCTAATGAGGAGGTATATGGATGTTTTTTCTAAGATGACATTAAAAACATTCATACAAAAAAGACTTAAAGGGGACATTATGGAAATATCACTTTTTGAAGGCTCTTTAATAATAATAATAATGATACATTTTATTCATGAGGTGCCTTTCAAGACTCTCAAGGTTGCCGGACAGAACAGAATAAAAACAGTCAATTAAGTGCAAACATAAAAATGAGGTAAAACAATATGTAGTGAAATTGTGTGGCAGTGTGGTAATGGTGTCCAAGTTTTAGAGTGCATAAGCCAGTCTGAAGAGGTGTGTTTTCAAACTGGATTTGAAGGAAGTAATTGCATCTGAGTGCCTGATGTGTTGTGGCAGAGTTCCAGAGGCGGGGGGCCGAGCGGCTGAAGGCTCTCGACCCCGTAGTGGACAAGAGAGCAGGTGGGAGGGTGAGTTGAATGGAGGAGGAGGACCTGAGAGTACGGGGAGGGTGTGCTGATATAGAGGAGCTGGGCAAGATATTGAGGGGTGAGGTTGTTGATGGCCTTGAAGGTAAGAAGTAGGATTTTATAGATGATTCGATATTTGATTGGAAGCCAGTGAAGTTGCTGCAGGACAGGGGTAATATAACTGTAGGAGGAGGTTCTGGAGATGATTCGAGCAGCAGAGTTTTGGACCAGTTGCAGTTTATGGATGGACTTGTCAGGCAGACTAAAAAGGAGAGAGTTACAGTGGTCGAGGTGGGATGTAACCGTGGTGGACAGGTACAGCTGGATGTTATCTGCGTAGCAATGGAACAGAATGTCATATTTACGGAAGATACTGCCAAGAGGGAGGAGGTAGATAATGAACAGGAGAGGTCCAGGTACAGAGCCTTGGGGTACACCAGAAGACAGGGGGAATGGTTGGGATGCAAATGTTTTCAGCTGGACTGACTGAGTGTGACCAGAGAGATATGATATGAACCAGTCCAGGGGTGTGTCAGATAGTCCAATGGCGGCTAATCTGTCAATAAGGATGGTGTGGGAGATTGTGTCAAAGGCCGCACCCAAGTCGAGGAGGATGAAGATGGAAAGAAGTCCAGTGTCAGCAGCCATGAGGAAGTCATTGGTGATTTTAACAAGGGCTGTGTCTGTGCTATGGCGTGGGCGGAAGCCAGACTGGAACTGTTCATAGAGATTATTGAGAGAGAGGTGATCATGGACCTGAGATGCAACAGTTTTTTCCAGGATTTTGGAGAGGAAAGGGAGATTGAAGATGGGATGGAGGTTGGAGAATTAGGGTGATTGTAGCTGATTTGAGAGATGAAGGAACAATACCAGAGGTTAGAGAAGAATGGATAACAGCAGATATAAGAGGGGTCAGGGAATGGATGGAAGATTTGACCAGAGAAGTTGCCTGTCTCCTTTAAGATGATGATGCACTTGGGCCTCAAGTCTGTTAACATTAGAAACCTATAGCACTACACAATGCTATCTGCTTTGATACCACAGTATTAATATTCTCTCATAGTGCGACCTGAACGGCCAATTAGCCGTTGTATTGTTCTCATTCAGACAGAATGCAGAGGTATTTGGTTTTCAGTTTGCTAATTAAGGGGAGTGACAAAGCGAAAACAATTGCATGCAAATGTGGGGCATGACTGCTCATCCCACAGAAAGAAGAAAAAACAACCTCCTCATTACTGCAAATTGTTGGCTGTGTCGGGAGAGCATATGACAGTGGTAATATGGTCTGACGAGGACTGTTGTATCTGTGTCCTCCACTGAAAACCTCTGAAGAAAATAAACAACAGCCTGGGCCAGGACCTGTTCACATGTTTAATTAATGAAGTCGACAATACTGAGACACTGAGTTTGTAAATGGATCTTTAAAAGACACACAGCAGATCAGGACCGCAACTTGTCTGACAGTTTTATTCCTGATTAATTATTGAATGTTTTTACCTAGAAATGTGATAAAATAAAATAAAAAACATTAAAACACTAATTTCCCACAAGCCTAATACATTTTATTCTCACACTCACTTTTACTTTTTATTTTTTATTTTTAACACCAGTCCAAAAGCCAAACAAACAAAACATGTTCAGCTTACTGTCTTACATGTGAGAAGCAAGCAGTGCAGAGAGCACGTAACATTTCAGCTCCAGTACAGCTGAGGCTCATGGGAAAGGCGTGAGTTTTGCAGGTATTTGGAATATGGATAATTAAAATATTGACCTGATGATTGGACAGGATGAAAAATTAGAGACCCACCAAAGTTGCTACAGCTTATCTTGATGTCTGTAAAAAAAAACAGCTCTACAGCACATGTAGAGGTGCACAGGTGCATTACTGTTTGACAACACACCGTGGCAGCTTTTTAGAGCCTCCAGAGCATTGCACCTGTTCAATCAGTTTATATTATATTCACAGGTTACATCAGACTAATTGCTCCTCTGTTTGATTTCTGCTGGAATAATCTATTTCACCTCTCTGTAATGAGAACCTGAGTATTATAAATGATTTCTGGATTCTGCCAGAGACATGTTCTTATATTGACTTATGCTGTATGTGCTAATATGAATCAAAGTGTCTGTGTAGAGCAGGATACACTGAGGAGAACACCTGACTATAATTCATTTAAACTCCACAGACTTCCACCTTTCACCTGCTTTTGATTTGCCAAGTTTGCACTGAGGCTTTCAGCCAGAAGGTCATTGGAATCTACTTTGACCCAAACCATGACTTTTCCTAAATCTAATCATGTAGTATTCGTTGCCTGAACTTGACCCTAAACTGAAGCTGTGAAAGAATTTCTGCCAGCAAGGCTTTCTGGCAGAAAGCCCTGAGGGCAAACTTCTCCCAGCATGCCCTCCAGTTACTGTGGGATTTTCAAATTAGGAGAGTTGTGTTCCTTACTTGTAAAGACTGGGCTTTCCACTCCTGCTCAATGTTTTATTTACTGACTGAGGCTGACATGGTTACAGAGTTGAGCAGACAGCTGTTTAAATTTAAGGATTCGCTACAACTCATTTGTGTTGGAAAAGCAATACTTCAATCAAATCAGGTCCTCTTGTGACGAAGGAAGTGAGCCCGTGAAAAATCCAATTTTAACAGGTGCCTTGCATGTACTAGACAACCGTCGTATTTCTTCAAAGATTTTACTGGCTGGGCTATTTGATCCCATTGTAGCTGGAACATTTAAAAGACATAAGTCAAAAACGCAAGTGCGTCTCCAAAGCACAAAACTGTTTCCTCCCATCTTAGAAATAAGTTGAGCAGTGTTGAAATGACAGTCACGCACTGATTCATCTCTGAGTGAGGTGAAACTAAGGTGAGTACTGTTCCTGGGTTGATGGTGGGTTGAGACAGCGTCTGTTTGCAGCTACAAGCAGGGCAGATAAATCGCTACAGACACCGCTGTCATGGCTTGGCACAAATGAGACTTTATGTGCACTTCATCCGGGGTTCTGTGTAGCTGTTGTCTCGACACACATGATCGCACAGTCCATCTTCAATGCATACGCAATCACACCTGCATATGTTAAGACAAACCCTGCAGTCACTGACACACCAAGTCAAGAGGACTATTTCATGGCTGAGTGAGATTTTGAAGAAGTCTGTTGCAAAAATGGTGACAGTGCACTGTAAAAGGAGCACTGACACATCCAAAGAGACCAACATGAATGTCTGACTGACTGAGTGATAAGGTTACACCCTTGGTTGGATGGCCAAGTGTTGGAGTTACTGTCAGGTTTTCAAAAGATTTGGCATGAACGAGCACAGTTGCCAACATTAACCGCTACATTAACCAACTTTTCAAGCCCCCTCTCGAGACTTTTTCCTCCCGAAAAATCACATGCTGACAACTTATTTGGACAAATGTTCCCAACCTTCCGTAGCAGAGTTTACCACTATTACTGTTCTGGTTCAGTCATCAATCCAAATTATATAAAAAAAAACATGGGTACAAGCTTGCGTACATAATATGGCGCAAAAGGTAGCTACAAAACCCAAAATGCATTTTGCCAAGAAACATCCAGCTACTGTGTTTAATATTCTGTCACATGAGCAAAAGACTGTAATGTAGTAATGAAAAAACTGAAAGTGCAACCTGGAGAATGAATTCTGAGTCAGTGATAGACTCCAGCTGCTATGGTGCCACCTGCTGTTAATAGCTGTAATGACAAAACATTTATAATATGATTCATGTCTCAGTGTGCACCACAAAGAAGCAAAGGTATTTTGTCATAAGTGACAAAAGCTGGAATAATACATTTGTGGCCAAAACATAAAACTTCATGATTGGACCATTTTTGGAGATCATTTCAAAAAGAACATGAAATGGGGTAGCAGAACGAGGAAAAGCACTTTGGAAACCAGAGGCCACTCCCATGAACTGCACTGCTGTCACCATGGTAACCACAGGTTAAAATAGACTATAAAACCGTTCAAAACCGAAACCTCTCAATAAACTCAACTCGTTGACAACCAGGGAGTGACCCTGTTAATGCTCAGATGTATCCTGACAGATTATAGATAAGGACCTCATCGCTAAGTGGAGGGATCGTTCTCTGTTTCTCTCACATACATATTAACAGCAACACATACAAATGAATACAATGCACACGCGACAAACAACTCATCACTGTTTCACTGCCTCAATGTTGCTGTTTGCAAAGACATCATCACTTCACTTATTATTCCGCTTTGTTGGTAACGTGTGTCGTATGATGGGTGTGTGGTTCATGTGTGTGTGTGTGTGTGGGTTGATCCACCGCCCACACCGCCTATTGGTCGTGACTTGCTTGGAGCGTAGTGTTTAATTTTAGCGGTGGAGAGACAGACAGAAAGACAGAGAGAAAGAGGGAGAAAGTGCTGACCCACCTGCTGCCACTTTGCCTGATGGGAAGAGTCGCAGAAAAAAAAGGTTACCACAGCTAGATGGATGAAAAGCCAGCACACAGGAGATTTATCGTAAATGATGCACTTACTGAGGTCGCCATCAGTCACCTGCAGTAGTTTCCTATGCACTACTCTAACAGGAAGAAGAGTATGTATCAGTGATTGCTGGTTTAGCACCCTCGCCTCTCAGCAAAAACGTTTTGGGTTCGATTCCATTTCTGGGTGGAGTTTACATGTTCTCCCTGTGTCTGCGTGGGTTCTCCAGCTTTCTTCCACAGTCAGACTTGCACACTAAGTTTACTGGAGTGAATGTGTATGTGTTTGTCTCTATTGGCCCTGTGATAGACCGGTGTGTCAGCTCGGACTGGCTCAAGCGACCCTGCATATATAGGCGGTACAGACAATGAATGGTGTTTCTCTTCTAGTTGTCCAAATACAACCGAGCCCTTTCACTTGATGAGCTCACAGTGAGAGGGGTCAATTGTTGTCGCTAAACAACAAGTAATTATCATTGAATTTTACAGTTCTTCTCTGCAATGGATTTCCCTGTAGCATCTTTCAGCTAATTGTCCTATATTTATGGCTGGCAATTCACAGTTTTTATTCCATCTCTTAATAACTTTGTTCCCAGTAGCAGCAGTCAACTGTTTTCAGTAAGGAAGCTCTAAACCTGCAAACCATATACCCTGAATGCTATTGCTCTGCGTTTGCTGCATATGAACCATATGCTAACACTTAGGCCGTGTCAAACGTGTTCTGCTACCAAGCATCCAAAAACACAACAAAAAGAGATGCAAACGAGAGTGACTTGTGAGTGCCAGGCATTTACCACCTTTGTTCACACCATAGGAGTTGTTGACTGACCCGGGCAGTCAGTCAACAGGGTCATCTGAGCGTCTAGAGCCATAGTGGTAATGTGTGTTAAACTGCCCAGAGTGATCTAAAACTACATTGTAAGAGGCTAATACTGTAAGTGATGTTACAGACTGCCTGTCCTTTTCAATCTTGGTAGAGTGTAGGAGTCCTGACACCAGGCATTGGCTGAATTAACACATTAAAGGGATATTCTGCCATAAGGTGAACCCATGGTCTAACGCACCGTGAGACCAAGTACAACAGCCCCTGAAGAGATCAAGTTTGCTGACAGGAGACTTCTCTAGCTGTAGCGACTTCAGCAAAGACCACACAATAGCAAAAAAACAGCTGCTTCCTACTAATGCAGAAGCCCTAACAAGTGGATTACTGAATGCAGTAGAAAAGTGAAGAGTCCAGTGTCGTTTAATCCAAAAATGCAGGCACGCTTTGGTGACTGTGATAGTTTGAGCAACTCAACTCTGTTCATTTCCCTGTTAATACTCGCTAGTTATTGTTAGAAACAGATAGAGAAGACAGATAGGAACACTGATGCATTCAGCAATCAATTTGTCAGGTCTTTCCCACAACTAGCAAGAGGCTGGAGGAGAGTACACAATACACAATATACAGATCTATGTATCTTTCACTGCACTGACTTATGTACAACATAAGAGCAACATTACATTGCTATGTATATGCCTGTGTGTCTCCTCTTTAGAGTGGACAAGCAGAACAGATTTTTTCCTCTTGCATACATGTACCTCAAATGCTGTTGTGACCACATAATGTTTTGCAGTTTTGCTGATCGTGGACACCATCTTCTTGGCACAGTACGTTGCAATCTGAGGAAGTGACTGGAGCGAGATGAACACTTCACATCGTTAGAAGGGGGTAATATATTATCAGCAGGTGGAGACAGGCTGGCATCAACAATGCCTGATGACATCAGCTCCATCTTTAGGAGCAGCAGGCTGCTTCCTAATAGGCCAGGTGGGGAGTCTGTTCGGCTTTTCCTCAGAGAAAACTGTTTTTGTCATGTAGGTAGCACTCACACACAATATGCTTCCTTTAGAACTTAAAAAAGAACATTATCACTGAAGTTCTTCTTACTGTGTTTTTTAAAAAAGACAAAGGTAATGAGCCCCTAGGTGACTACTACAGCATAGTCTCCCTAACTCAAGACTGTTGCATAGTTCTTAATTACTAAATCAACAAATGTTTCACTCAGTTTCATCACATTTGGCTACATTTTCCTGCACACAGCAGTGCTTCACTGACAAATCTGAGAGAAAACAACAGTTTAAGCTGTTTCATATACACTCTGAATTGCTTCAAATATGACATCGCACATGCTTTGAGAGAATAAAATGAAAATACTGTCAAGTGGGAGATGAAAAACAATCGTGTCTCATGTTTAAATGGGCACCAGAAATGCTCTGCACCACCTGCTCCACATTAACACCTATTCTTTTACATCACTACCCCCTCATTTGGCAAAACCAAGTTTATTTGGAGCCACAGCAAAAAATAACCAAAATCACAGAAAATCACCAAAATGAAAACACTCCCTGTCCGTTTATTTGCATCATCAGCTTTGCACCACAATCGTCCTTAATGTTGCAATTTAAAAAGTTATTGCCTTGTGTTATCTTGCTCTCACTCTCATGCAGAATCTTTGACTACTGAAACAAGCAGTAATACATCCATCAGCAGTCCAGTCAAGATAAAGATACAGATATATTCTCATGGAACTTGGACCTCTTAGCAGAAGAAAATATAGTGACAAAATCGTTCGGCAATTTACCGCTCCACTGCGTACAACATTATCAATCCTGTGCGGTTCCTGAGTATTGGCAGTAAACCAGACCCCTAACTAGCCTGTTCATTTTCCAGTCGATTCCTCAATTACTGTCTGCTGGGAGGAAAAACCTCCTCCACCTCACCAGACCGCCACAAGGGTATCACAAATTACTGCTAGACACTGGGGGGATGAAGGGATGGGATTTAACATGGAGGAAACAAGTGTTTAAAGCAGGGAATGTATTTGCATAAAAACACAAGTTTTCCCAACCAGTGTTTGAGTGGTGTACATGAAGTAATTAAAGGCAGCTGCAGGCACATGCTTCAATGTGACTTCTTTCCTCTTTTGGGTGAGTGAATCAGTCCTCATCCTGATAACCTGTGACATCATGCTGTGTCAAATCAGTGTCTTGATAAGCCACACCTGTCAGTTGGATGGATCATGGATGATTGTGGCAAAGTGGGAGTGCTCACTAACACACATTTAAACATAACAACTCTGGGGGTATGATTTGAAAAAAATCCTACATCTTGTAGTAAAGTAGTAAAGTGTTGTGTTAATGTTTTCTTTTTGTGTGTGCCATACAGATAGGAGAAAGACTAATAAGTGTAAACAGGTTCATAGTTGTTTGGTTTTCAGAACAAATTTATTTAATGGCTCTGCTATTTAAGTTTATTATATTACTACAAAGTATTGTAAATAAAGTTCAGACCAGGGCTGTCTATGGATATTCTCATTCATCCAGGTCATTGTTATCTCTGGGCAACAACTGAATTGAAGGCAACTGGACTTGTATTTGTCTAGGACAGGGATGGGCAACTCATTCCACAAAGGGCTGCTGTGGCTGCAGGTTTTTGTTCCAACCAAGCAGCAGCACACCAGACCTGACTCATTTAATCAACTGATCTCAGTCTTCAGGCAGCTGATTGGTCAAACTGTGTGTTCTTGATTGGTTGGAACAAAACCCTGCAGCCACAGCGGCCCTTTGAGGAATGAGTTGCCCATCCCTGGTCTAGGAAGACGTTTCCCCTCTTATCCAAAGGGCTTCATCAGTTCAACACATTGGTCTGACTAGTCCTCACTATTCTGACAAAACAGTGCAGTAGGAACCAGGTATTTAACCTCTGTGGGAGTGTTCACTAAAGTACTTGTGTTAGGTGGAGTTTCACTTAAACATTGTTAGAGTCATGTGAGGCCTCTAGTGAACAACAGTTGTTAAGAGTCCTGAGAGGTTGAGTTGTTTATTCTCCTGGGTACAGATGAAAGAGAAGCATTATGAATGGGAGATAGATGGTGTCGCAGACCCCCTCCCCTGTTAAGGGATGGTTTTTCCTCTTTTGCATAGATGGCTTCTTTTACTCCTCTTTCAAACCATCTGTCCTCCCTGTCCAAAATCTTAACATTGCTG